>APFE030233143.1:6852-63724 GCA_000404065.3 Pinus taeda
ATTTCTGTAAGCAAGTTGGATGATGCAGGTGTAAAGACAGTGTTTGAGAAGGATACCTGCAAGATGGTTCGAGGAGCACTAGTATTGATGCAGGGAGTTCGGATCGGAACTCTGTACAAGCTGCAAGTAGCACTGTTGTTGACGGGTGCAATAGTTCTATGGTTCCTGAAAATGGAGCAGAAAATCTAGTGGTCTCTGGAGAGAAGACCATGTTGTGGCATCAAAGGCTTGGACATATTGGAGAGAAGGGCGTTCGAATACTTCATGGTAAAGGTATGGTAGAAGGTATGAGTAATAGCTCTCTGGATTTTGATTTCTGTGAAAATTGTGTATATGGGAAGCAGAATGGGGTGAGTTTCCCCTCTGGTGGTAAGAGGACGAAACAAATATTAGAGCTTGTGCACAGTGATGTGTTTGGACCTGTGAAAGTTCATCACTGGGTAAGTCTGTGTACTATGTATCATTTATAGATGACTTCTCAAGGAATACATGGATATATTTCCTTAAGAAGAAATTTGAAGTTTTTGACAGGTTTAAAGAATTTAAGGCTCTGGTGGAAATTCAGACAGAGAAGAAGATAAAGGTGCTGAGGACAGATAATGGTGGAGAATTCTGCAGCAAGGAATTTGAAGAATTTTGTAAGAAGTGTGGTATAGCACGGCAGAAGACTACTCCATATACACCTCAGCAAATGGAGTCGCAGAAAGAATGAACAAGACGTTGATGGAAAGGGCAAGAAGCATGCTTAGTGGTGCCGGGTTAGGACAGGAATTCTGGGCAGAGGCGGTGGATACTGCATGTTACTTGGTCAACAGGTCACCTTCATCAGCGTTGGAGGATAAGACTCCACAGAAGTATGGACTGGTAAGAAACCCTCTCTTTCACATCTGAGGGTATTTGGATGTGATGCATATGTACATGCTCCAAAGGAGAAACGAACCAAGTTGGATAGTAAATCTGAAAAGTGCATCTTTATTGGGTATAAGGATGGTTTAAAGGGTTATAAGCTTTGGAACCCAGTCACACGGAAGGTTGTGTACAGTCGCGATGTGGTGTTCAGAGAGGTGAAAGATGTTATTAACATGAAGTCCAACCAAAGGAACCTGTGAAGATAGAGTTTGAACTAAAGGAGGAAGAATCAGACTCTGTAGCAGAGGAGGAATCAGAAGATGAAGAGCCACAAACTCTGGTTGTGAGAAGATCAGCTCGAGAAAGAAGGCAGCTAGAAAGGTATAGTCCATCTGCTTTCTGTTCAAACTTTTCTTTGTCTGTTACTGATGATGATCCCAGAACTGTGAAGGAAGCAGTGGATTCAGAGGATGGAAAACTCTGGAAAGAGGCCATGGTTGATGAAATGGCATCTTTGCACAAAAATGAGGCTCGGGATCTGGTGGAGTTGCCGGCTGGGAGGAAACCCATTAGTGGCAAATGGGTGTTCAGGAAGAAGACAAATACAGAAGGGAAGGTGGAGAATACAAAGCTCGGTTGGTAGCAAAAGGTTATTCCTAAGTGCTGGGAATTGATTTTGGTGATATTTTTTCTCCTGTTGCTAAGGTAACTTCTGTTAGATTACTTTTATCTGTTGCTGCTACTTTTGATTTTGAGGTAGAACAGATGGATGTGAAGACCATTTCTTCATGGGGATTTGGAAGAGGAAATCTACATGAAGCAACCTAAAGGCTTTGCTTTGAAGGGTAAGAAAGAACTAGTATGCAAGTTAAAGAAGTCTCTGTATGGGTTAAAACAGTCACCAAGGATGTGGTATCAGAATTTTGATACATTTATACGGGGACTTGGCTTCACCAGAAGCAAAGCAGATCACTGTGTGTATTTTAAATTAATTGGTGACTGTGTTATTTATCTGGTCTTGTATGTGGATGATATGTTGTTGGTTGGAAATGACAAAGAAATTATCCAGGATTTGAAGACCCAATTGTCCTCCAAATTCGACATGAAAGATCTGGGTGCTGCAAACTATATTTTGGGCATGGAAATTAAAAGAGATCGGGCAAAGAGGAAGCTCTGGTTAAACCAGAGGAAGTATGTGGAGACAATATTGCAGAGGTTTAATATGCAGGATAGTAAACCGGTGAAGGTTCCTATTCCTGTAGGTGTGAGGTTATCTGCTGAACAGTGTCCCAAGACACAAGAAGAGGAAGAGGACATGTCCCGTGTTCATATGCGAGTGCAGTTAGTAGCTTGATGTACGCCATGGCCTGTACTAGACCAGACATTGCACATGCAGTGGGAGTATTGAGCAGGTTTATGTCAAAACCAGGGAAGGAGCACTGGACAGCAGTGAAGCGGGTTTTCAGGTATTTGCGTGGCACTAGTGACTATGGTTTGTGCTACCAAGGAAGACTAGAATTGGACAGAGTGTTGGATATTCGTGGCTTTGTTGATGCAGACTGGGCTGGAGATCTAAATCAGAGAAGATCTACAAGTGGGTATGTGTTTAACCTATTTGGAGGTGTAGTCAGTTGGATGAGTAAGAAACAATCTGTAGTGGCACTATAAACTATAGAGGCAGAATACATGGCAGCCACTCATGCAAGCAAGGAAGCAGTTTGGTTGCAGAGATTGTGTTCAAGTATGGGGTTAGTACAGGGAGCTATAAGGATAGACTGTGACAGCCAAAGTGCAATTCTCTTGGCAAAGAACCCTGCTTATCATTCAAAGACAAAGCACATTGATGTTCAGTATCACTTTGTGAGGGATATGATAGAAGACAAAAAGGTGTTGCTGGTAAAGGTGGACACTTTGAAGAATACTGCAGATGCATTGACAAAATCTGTGAGCTCTGAGAAGTTCTCTTGTGTAGAGAAACAATGGGCATTTAAGGGTTGGAAAAATGACTAAGCTCTCTTGTGGCCCCCTGTGGAAAGAAAACAACAAGTGGAGATTGTGTTATATTCTTTCCACGACTAACCTACGTAGTGAACCGGGGGGTTAGAGGGGAGGCGGAGCCCCCCCCCTTCGTTGCGCCGATTGCGCAGTGGGGGGGCGGCAGCCCCCCCTGTCCGAGGGGTTTGAGGGGGGCGGGTAGCCCCCCTCTACGGGGTTCGAGGTAGCGCCCTGAGAAAATTTTTTTTGGACCCTATATTAGGTTGGGCGAACCTACCTATGGTTTTCGGTCCATGGTTTTGTACGCGATGGTTTTTCGGTCCATGGTATTGGATGCTTCGGCATGTATAAATATGTATTGTAACATTGAAAGGAATATAATGGAAAATCAAGTTGGTAGTCTCGGTTTTGAGATCCAGTGGGAAATCTCTGTGTATATGTGTTTTATGTGTTATGCTCTCGCATTTTTATTTTTCTTTTGATTTAGAATTCGTATGCAGGTAATTTCTGTATGGGGTTAAAACCTACACATACAAGGTGGAAATACATCAGAATTATACAAAGCCTTAGCTCTCATAGCTAGCTAGTTCTCAGTACAATCCTCCTGGATTCTCACAGGAAAACAAAGCTTCTCACAAGCCTTCTCCTCTGTCCTCCAAGCTCCTATTTCCTTGTGCAATTCCTCTGAGATGATCTCCTTCACCCAGTGGAACACTACTCTCACACACTACTCTAACACACTATCAAAACTGCACAATCCTCAAGGAACCTTTCCTTGGCTGCATGCATGATTTTCCTTTATAGGAAAACACATGCAACTGATAGTACATTTTCCTTGACATTTAGCTCAACTGATCTTTCTCAGAACAAACATGCATAAATTTATGATGAGGGAATCTTTAGTTATCTGGAGTACACTAGTTGAGTGCATACATGCATCAACTGACTGATAACTCACAATTATTTCCTCAAATAGTTTGGAAATAATTTAACCGGACTTAACTCAGTAGACTGCTAACTAATTACAACTCAAATATAATTCAATCTTATCTCCTTAATTTAATGGATAACTCTTGCATGACTTCAAAAAGACTTCTAAATTGAATTTCTCCAACTAATTAATCCATAATGAATTAATTAATTATTTCCAAGCAGCTGGTGAGACTGAATTCAATTTTAATTCAAGGACAAATTAAAATTGGAATTTTTGGATTCTATTTTTATCATATCTTGCTGTTATTTTCAACACTTGCCTTGCCTAGCGTTCATTGCACATTTTTTAGAGTGAAGGATTTTCCTTCTTCCCAGAATTTGTGTAAAGCTTGAATCACACTGGCCTCACAAGCTTTCTCTGCACAATTCTTAGAGGCAGTATCCTGTTGGCCCCTGGAATTGCACAGATGAAGTTTGACCAGGTTGTAATCATGTTGACTAAAGCAACGCATTGCACAGTTTCAGTCCTCAATAGGCCAAGTTGGACTGTGCTCTACATAGTTTCAATAATAAGTCAATCCACTGATAATCTAGACTATGTTCTATAGTGTTTTAGCAGTCAGTCTCCCAGCCTCCCAATGAAAATTGCACAAATCTTCTAGTGAGTCACCCAAATGTGTTGCATGTCAGTCCTCAAGTTGTTTTGGTTTTCAACTGACACTGTGCTTGCCATGATTGTTTCTTTGTCTTTAGATATCACAGGTGTTTGTTCATCTCTCAACAGTACAGGTACAATGGCTTCCAAGAGAGTAGGGTCAAAGGACACCATTGAGAGTGCAACTGGAGATGCAGTTGAGCAAGTGTCTATGAGCTTACCCATCTATGAAGACATGAAGTTGTTCATAGACAAGGAGATCAAGATGAAATGGTAGGAGATCAATGACATATTTTCAGGCACATTTGAGGAGAATTTGGAGGATCATAGAGTCTATGTCAACATACACAAGTCTGTCTTGTACCAGATTGCATGCAGGTATCCCACATTCCCATGCATGGATATGATCCACTGTATTCTCTCGCATACTAGCCCAGAGACAATGGTTTTGAGAAGTGTCATTGGAACATAAATTTCTAGTATCAAGGAAAAGGACTTTTAGGTGATGTAACATTTTCTGCAGCCAATGGTTACAATGGATACACCCTTCACCGGACCTAGTAGTAGTGCAAACTAAAGAGACATCTTGAAGAGTTGGGTGAAATAGCAATCCAAGTTCAGGACAACACCCAACCAAGTGTACAAGACAAGGATATTGCAAAAGGCTTATCATCTCTTGGTCATTTTCACATGCCACTTATATGGCCAAGGGAGTATAGAAACATTCCCTTGGAGTTGGGTGATTGTGTTGGATCAGCTGGTGAATGAAGGAAGGCCTTTCAATTGGTCCAATATGTTGGCTCTCTAGTTGAAGGAACAAGTAACCGAAGCCTAACATCCACCCAAGGATCAACAAGTGAAGCTATTCATGTCCGCTTACATACTTGATGCAATCTTTGCCCATCAGTAGTTCCTGGGCTTGGGTTGGGCATGGACACCTTCAAAAACCTCTATGCACACTTATTGCAAGTTTTTCTATGAATACAAATTCCTTGGAGTTATTATACAGCTATCAGACCATTTCTTCACCTCAATGTTCAGGATGATCTTTAAGCAGGATCCTTCTTACATGTTGTGGGCAACAATCGAGGTGTTGATCGACATAGCAGATTGGTATACCTCACCTCTTGGCACCTTCATCCAGATGTATAGATTGGAGAAGGATCTGCATGTTTTACAAAAGTTTTCCATGGATAAGTTGGTCATGCAAGAGGTTGCCTAACACATCTCTACAGGGTTTTCAGAAAGACTACATAGGAATAAGAAGGAACCTCTGACTTACAATCATTCAAGATGCCCTTGTGGTAGCTCAGTAACCTCCCAAGATCATTCCTCTGTACTTTTCTTTTTACTGTCCATTATAGCTTAACTTAAATAATTGAAATCAGTTGCAAATTTGAGCCAAAAGCCACCTCACTTGCACTCCCTGGCCCATCGCACTGTCTGTCACTGTCAACTAGTATGCATCGCACCTCCTGAGCCTAAAAAGTGTGATTCGTCCCTGTTTCTGTGAAGCCCAGGTGTGATGACTGACTGAGCCTATTTCCATCGGAATTTTGGTTTTTTGTCCTTGTTTTCAGCTCTATTTAGTTGATTTGCTGCTTATGAACAGTACCTCATTATTGAAGCCTGCTTGCATTACTTAGATCAACCTCCATTGACTAGGATTAGTAAATGTTTTTATGTTTTTGTCCATCATTTACAATCCTTTGTCGAAAAGTTGCTTAAATCGATTTGTCATTTTGGTACAAAAGTGTCGTAACTGTCGTTTTGTGTCAAAAAGAAAAGTGTCATCGAGTCTCCCTTCTCTGAATAATCGATTGAAATTTTTGTCATGTATTTGTTTTGATTTGTTGATACTTGAAGTGTCAAAAGCATTTTCTATTCAAAATTGAAAAAGTGTCATTTAATCTTCCTTTCTATTTTGAAAAAGAGATTGTCGAAATGTCGCTTTCAATGAAATATTTTAGATCTATACTTAGTTCTCTTTTTTGACATTTCTCACATTAAGGGAACAAAAAACAAATACATGCATTTGCATTTTCATTTAGCCTATGTGTGAAAAATGATTTAGGAAAGTGCATTTAAAGTATGCTCTTTTCTCTTTGTTTGAAAGAATCATAATTTTCTTTCCCTAGTAGCTAAGATTTTCATTGATCAAAACAAACAACGATTGCTTATCATTGTAGATTGCATTTTTAGGAATTTCAAATCAATGTCATGCGGTGAACCTTTGAAAGAAAAACTTTTATACAAGATCAACTCAAAAATAAATCTCAATTAACCTAACAACGCTTTGGAACCTAACACAACACATCTAGATGTCTAGGCTAGAGACGTGTTCCGACGTCGTAAATTCTAGTAACTATTGTTTTCATCGAAGGTTGGGTGATTCCTCCTCTTTGATACAACAAGTGCTAGCACAGACTTGTGCTCCCTGTACCATCGAGTATACATTAGGAGACCACAATAGGCTTACATCCTTTTTCCATAGGAAGCCATGTCTGCTGCCCTATCAATCGCAATGCACTGAACACAGCATTCGGGAAGATTGACTACCATACATAAGTCCTTGGTAATTTTTATTTAATTTATCACCAGAGTGTATATTGTAGTTTTTCGATTGGTTTGGTAATCCCTCTATCTAGATTTCCAAAGTAGTCACTTTCATTCCTTTTTTACTCCTTAAAAGAAAAGGTCCATCTGAGCGCTTGTCACTTTAGGCTCATTAAAAATCGAAGGAAACGAGAGTCATGTTTAGCTTTTTCTCGACTCTTAAAAATTGAAAAAGAAAAGTTGTGTCAAAGCGCCATTAAAATTCATTAAATTTGGAATAAAATCCTAATTCCTTCATTGATCTTAGGTTGAGATAATGGAGTCCACCAATCAAGGAATCACTATCGAAGGGAATCCTAGTCCATTTTCTTCTTGGGGAAATATTGGTGCTTCGTATATGGCTACATTGTCCCTTCTAGGAATCACAATTGGCTAGTATGGCTATTCTCAACCTTAGTCGTTCAAAATACCGTGATTCCTCAGCAATTGAATTAGCAACTAGTTAACACTGAAGTTGACCCTTTGCCTTCTTCTTCGTTTGTTTCTCCCTCCCCTTCTTCCTCTTTGCTTGGTCAAAATAGTGATGCTAGTAACCAGGTGACTGAGAAGAAGAAGAAGAAGAAAGGGAAGGAGAAGAAAGAAGAAGTCAGTTAAGTAAGGGGGCAACCATGCAGCATCTGGTGAAAATTTTCACACTAAGCTTTTCAAACCCAAAGATCCATGCATAATTTGTAGGGGAGACCATCTTCATCGAGAATTCCCAGCATTCCTCGGATCTTGAGATAATGGTCTCCCGCTTCGCACCAAGCGGTGTCATCAACCTCTAGTGATAAAGTTGACAACACACCATCAACTAGTAATAATGGGTAGAAAAGAAAGGTCCAAATTCCATGTAAGTTATGTGAAGGGGACCATACCCTTCCCCATTGTCCCTTTTTGGATGAAGCCAAAGGAGTCTTGCATAACCATCCTACTTCATCACAACAACTTCCACCTGGATACAGGAAGCTCTTCCAAACTCCTTTACTAATTGAAAATCTAACTAACATAACTCAAATGTCAGTCGAAACACCTACCATTGAAAGCAAATCTTCTGAGTCCATACAGGACCAAATTCAACAAGTCAAAATGGCAGTTGACCCAGTTTTACCTTCAAAATATCCACCTTCAGATGATACCATTCCTAAAGAGAGTGAGAACGATACTGTTCAAATTATTTTTGTTACTTCAGAGTCCGATGAACTTGTGGGCAATCTGCCTGTTCTTTCACAATAGGAAGAGAATCCCCCCAATTCCCACTACTCAAGAGGTTAATTCAACCATTTATCGGTTCCACCTCTAAGCAGTCTAGTCACTTCCTTTGATTGGAATCAAATAGCAAGATCCCGCCTTTCTTCTAATGTACCATTCTGAATCATAGTACAAGTTTACAAAATGATTGTGTCTGGCACTATCATAGATGAAGGGGCATTAGTGAGTATCCATTCCTCAACTTCTTGGAAAGCACTTGGTTTTCCATCACTTATGCCTGTCATACACAATTTGTCAGGCTTCAACAAAACAACAAGTCGACCGTTAGGGATCCTTCTTAAGTTAACCATAACTTTGAGAAGGAAAACTGTTCACTTGGACGTGATGGTATTCCAAGGACCGTTAGATTACGATCTACTCCTTGGATGTGACTGTTTATAACATGGAAGCTATTGTTTCAACACTCTTTCGAGTGATGTGTTTCCTGCATGAAGGCAAAATTGTCATTGTTGACCAGCTTTCATTCCCCTGTTCAAGCATAGCTCCAATTCGATCATCATCATTAAATGGTCCTTTTGCATCGAGAATGTCTCTTCAACCTTCATTCCATCCACCTAATTTCCAGGAGTAGTTCGGTGAATGTAATGAAGCTTAGGGGGCATGCGCCCTTGTCTATTTTAAGACAAACCCAGCCGAAAAGATAAGTTTCCTTGTAGGTTATGTGACTGGAAGTGCTATCCCACACCATTCACCTTTGTCCACTATGTAGACGAAGCCATGGAAGTGCTTTGTTACTGTGTTTTCCAAGGAAGTGTTTTGTCTAATCGCTGACAAAAACCATCCTGCTTAACCATAGTGATTTCCATATGGTTACTAAGAGACTCTCCTTTTCATCATGCTGGGGGCATGCAAATTTTTTCAATTTCATTTTCTAGCCTTTTAGCTTTTTAGTTTTTTTAACTTCTTAGGATAGGTGATTGGTCTAACACACCATTCACCTTTGTCTGCTCTGCGGACGAAGCAAAGGAAGTGTTTTGTCTAAACATTGATGAAACTATCCTACCTAACCTCAATAGTTCCTTAGATTTTTAGTTTTTCTAGCTTTGTCTTTTCTAGTTTTATCGTTTCTAGCTTACATGAAAAGAAAAACTAAAAACTGAGCATGTTGTTGCATGGTTTAAGCTCGTTAAAAAATAAACCTACCACTGAGTTATGTTACAACAAGGTTCAAGCTCATGAAAAAAAAACCCACCTTCGGTAAATAAGCTTTGTGATTGCCATGCTATCAGCCTTTTGAGCCTTGGTTGGTCGATCAAATGCTTCCACTTGATTGTTTACCCTTTTGAGGAACAACTGCAATGAGTGGTCCTGATAGCCAACCTCTTCACATCACCATGTTTTGAGAAGTTCCAAGCTTACCTGGAACCGGTTGCTACCCTAAACGCTACTGGTTCCTCAAAAACGAGTCTCCTTTAAACTCTTTTCAGACTGATTAAATATGAAAAGATTTTTGACCTATTGGCTTTTATAGCTCGTTAAAGTAATCAAAATGCCATCCCTCTTGTATATTTTAATCTTTTTTGGACCTGAGGGATTATCTCACGAAAAATTTCGAGCGCTTGTCTTTTTTAGCTCGCTAAAGTGATCAAAAAGTCATCTCTTTTGTATTATTTTATCCTTTTTTAGGAATTAAGGGATTATGCTACGAAAAAGAACTGTTGGACTTTCCTTTTTGTCCCTTTTCAAACTCTCTAAACATGAAAAGGACTGAGTTGTCTTTGTCATTAAACTCATTAAAACAATAGCGATGAAATTGTCCACTTAGATAAGAATAAGTTTCACTGTCACTAGACTCGCTAAAATATAGCGACAGGTTTGCTCGGAGGGAAAATTATAGAACAAGCATATGTTATCCTCCTCATGCTTGACAAAAATAAAGAGGTACTGGTTAGTAATGGCTAGGGAAAAAAGGAAAGAAAACTTGAAGAGTTTTATGGTAGCAGGTCACTCTTGAACATGACACTTTCACTCCATCACCATGATTGAGTCGGGTTGGGTTATTCCGTTCACCGTTCATTTCACCATTGGTCCTCCACACCATCCATCATTTGGGGTTAACACTACCAATCCATCTCAGTGTCACCGATATGTTCAAGAGAAGTCATTCAGTTGAGAAACCACCATCCAGTTAATGCCTCATCCACTGCAATACCTTCACCCTCCATTTTTCATGACTGCCATTCCTAAACCTTGTGTAGTAAGATCGTTTTCACCTCTAGAAAATCATTTTCTTCATTTCATGTCGTAGATGTGGGATACATTAAGGCCCTCCTACGACGGGTCACTTCATGTCAACATCAGCTCATTATCCAAGAAGTTGACTTAGAAACAACCCTTTCAGTACTTTGAAGCTTGCATGCCTTAATGGCAAGTTTCTCACTTCCGACGACATGTTGACATCAATGGCCTTCGACCGAAATATTTTGTGTGGTGTTCAAGATCGGACCATATATTCACACCACGTGAACTGTATTATAGTACCTTGAGGGTCATTATCATTATCGGTGATTCCTCTCGCTTCTGTTAATAGATTACATTATTGGTTGGTAATCAAGCGATGTCTTTCCATGTTCGACTTCAGAAAATCACTTCACATGGGTTGACTTGTACTTCAAGTGAAGATTGAACGAGATTGAAGACCTCGGATCTAGTTTCATCCATCTAGGTTGCGATATATTCAGGAATATAAAGACATCAATGCACATAGAAGTTGCACAGATAGTCATCTGAACCAAGAGTGATGACTCTACATTTGAGGAATCACCAGTTTGCATATGCAGGTGACTATATTTTCTACGTACATGAAATGAATTTATTAAGTTGAGCATGGGAATTCCCACCTCAACTGGATCATGAAAATTATATTAAGCTGATGTATTGTATTGTATCTTATACAGGTCACCTTCCAGTTTCGAAAACCTCAGATCCTCATGATAAAGCATTTCACCCGACATCAAAGATTTACGACTTCATGCTTTAGGGGGCAACTATTATAGACATATTTGGGCACTGCAACCCCAATATTCTATGTCAATAAAATAATGGATCCTTAACCCCTAAAAGTGTTGTTTCATACCCTAAAGGATCATGGTCAACTGATTACATCATTCCCCAAAAGTTCCACCTGAAAAACCATTCAGAACTGGCCAAAACAGGACCATACTGACTACTCCTCTGTCAAGGTGCAATGCATACTGACTCCTACACTAGCGAGGTGTGATGCATACTGATGAGGCCTTCTATAGGGTGCAATGAGCAAGGATGGACAAATGTCCAAGACATTTTGCTAAGTTAATGCTCATGGAATCTTCTAGAAACTTCTCTTATGACACTTGCCTCTCTAAATTCGCCTAGGGATGAGTAAGAGATCCAAGAAATCTCCAAGTGGAACCAAGAACAACAAGTGGAATGACACTAATAAAAAACCCAAAGATGACTCACACCCTTGTACACATCTATAAATGGATCCCTCATCTGAGAGATATGGGGGCTGGAATGTTGTAATTTGCAAGGAAGTGCTAATATTTTGTCCTTGAGAAGGAGCATTGTATTGTTGGGTGATCTTGTTTTTCATGAGGTGAAGAGGGATTTGATGCTGGGAGGATGATGCTAGATCAAAAAGCTGGGTTGTAATTCTCCCTTCATATCTAATAAAGTTCTTTGAGTTTTCCTCCATACCATCGTGTATTTGTGAATGTTGTTATTTGTGAATGCCATTGTATATTCATTGTATTTCTGATTCCACAATGCTTATGATATAATAGATCAAGATGCTTTGATGGTGTTTTGTTACTTTGTCTCTACAGGTATTCTCTAAAGCAGGATAAGTAGGAGAGGAGTTGCAAGCTCTGTCAATGGGGGAAAGAGATCAAGCAAGGAGTCAAGCGGAAGATCCAAGTTGGTTCCTTTGCCTCTCTCTTATCTATCATACGTAGAGGAAATCCCAAATTGCTTTGATTATTTGTTTCTAGGATACTTGCCAATCCTAGAAGGCTAGCAGATCGAAAAGACACTAGTTTTCCTGGAAACACAGATGCAACAAAGGAAAGGGTTCACTTTCAAAAGGATGTCCCCACAGAGTACGTGGACAACATAATGCACTACCAAGTTTGGCTTCAGTTCACCACCATCGATCATTCTGAGGATGTCGATGAGTTAATCCTCCCACATCTCTCTGAATCCTAGTGATGTCTTACATGGCTTACTCAAGCCCATTTTTGTCTCACATGGGTACATGTGCAGATTGTATTGTAACATGTTGTAGAAGTGAAAAACCAAGTGTCAATAGTAGAATGTAATAGTGATGTGTAAGTTGAAGAGTCATGAGGATAGGTGAAGAGTCACAAAGGGGAATTTAAAGGGTCACCCCACCCTTTTCTATTTATAGAACATCGCAACTCTTGAATAGGATTTTGGGAGCCAAGCTTCATATAGGTATAACTTAGAGAAATCTTGTAGTGTATTGTAACGAGCCTTGGCTTCTCCTCAATGCAAAGCTAGTACATCTCTTTGGAGAAGTAGGCAGAAGTGACTATAATGTTCTGCTATTAGGGCTAGTGATTGTCATGGTTGTATGTATGATTGGATATTTCACTCTTTAAATATAACAAAGCCAACAAGTTTCATACATATATTACTATTTTAGTTTGGCTATCCTGGTTACTCTAATGATGTATGTAGCTGTAATTTATGCATGTATGTATGGACTATTTCGTATGTGTTTGTATGAATCTTATCGAAGCGTGTTGTTGGTATAACCCATCACTTTGGATCGTCGGCTATCTTGCT
The DNA here is from genome assembly GCA_000404065.3 of Pinus taeda. Classification (NCBI taxonomy): domain Eukaryota; kingdom Viridiplantae; phylum Streptophyta; class Pinopsida; order Pinales; family Pinaceae; genus Pinus; species Pinus taeda. The sequence goes on from APFE030233143.1 coordinate 19,940, forward strand.
TTCCATATCTTGATGTATTTATGCTTGTGTGTTCCCTTTCAAGTTGCATGCTATCACAGGCTTCTAAGGGGTGCACACACTCCCCCTTTCTTGTGTTAGAGACATTCATGCACCTTCCTTGACTCACTACAAAGTCACACCCTTACTTCCAACAAGGACATCTTACTTATTCCGGGTATTTTTTTATTGGAGCTCCTCTTATGCATTGTGCCCATAATTCTATAAATTTTGATTTTCATTGGACACAATTCTATAAATTTTATTTATTATCATTGGAGATTGGGAATGGAAAGACTTTGTATAATAGGGGAATGGAAAGACTTTGTATTAGATATGTTTGGTTTTAAGATCTCTTAGGTGGGATTTCTTCCTATTTTGATAATTTTTATTTCTTTGAGGTGAAATTGAGTATTCTTTTAGGATTTTACAACCTAAACATAGAATTATTAAGTAGTTATTTTTCTTTCAAACCATTCATTTCTTTTTAAAAGATATTCAATTAGGGATTTGCTTGTTTTTATCTAGTTCCATTTGATTTTTCAAGTTGCTTTATTATAATTTTACTTGTGGGTAAAAATTTTAACTCTCTTCTCATACATCAACTACTAGAAATGTTTCAAGTAAGCTTTTCTTAGTAAGTTTATTAAAATTCTAGGTATATAAACAAATAAGATCTCACACACTACTTGTGTCATAGCCAAAAAATTCTCAAATTTATGTAAAGGGATTCTCAAATAAATTATTTTAGATGACAATAATTATAGTTGGGCATGCACAACTAGATAAAATTCCATTACATAATTTATCTAAGCAAAGGTGATCTATAAACTATCGTGGATATTATGCTAAAACAATTTGTCACAATAAATTGTATAACATTTGAAATCTTAGATTATGCAAACTAATATTTGTTAGATATTAGATTAATTATTTCCTAGATTTTTTTGAATTTATAAAGTAATTGAAATACAAAAATGAAAGAACGAGAATATGTACACACCATCCCCACAAATCAACACAAGATTTACCCTGGGAAACCCAATAGAAGAGAAAACCTAGGTAGAAGTTGAGGCCAGTGTTCTTGTCATACAAAGGAATGGGAACTCATTATGGAGTTACCTTTTGACATTATGTCATGAACCACTACTACAAAATCGTCCTCCTTCTATGTTATGATATCAAAATACCACTCCTAGATGTTTTTTTTTCTTAACTATGGAACAAGACTTGCAATGTTAAAGAATGGAACACTTGTTCCTCCCAGTTGCTCGATATTTAACATAGCTAAATATTCATTTAGGATTAGGGTTTTGGACCATATTGAATATTATTGAAAGTCCACATATGGATAGCCTCATGCATGTGAGTAATGGGGGATGATGTGGCATCCACTTGTACCATGGTGGTCAACAAGGCAAGTCATATTTCAAGATGCATAACTTTCACCTATAATCTATAATTGAGGTGATTCTTGCATTGTTGGAAAGGTATCAAAGTATAGAATATTGCATCTTCATGCAAATAAAATTTTGGACCCAAATAAAATGATGTTTGGTGCCTCAAAATGGCTCTAGAAGATTTCAAATAATTTCTAACCCCAATTTCCCAAATTGGGACATGCCACTAAAAGTACCCTAGAATCTAATTCCTCCAACTTTTCCAACCAAAAAGTACCAGTACAAATGAATTTTTTTATGATGATCAAATATTGATCATACCTTCCCATTTAAGGATAATTTTGGTTCCTAAAAGCTTTACTAAAGTAGGTGAGGAAATGTATTTGCTTCCTTCTCTGTAGAGTACCATTTTTCTTTGTATGGAAGTTGTCCTTTCAACCCAATTTTCCAAAGGATATATAATCCCTGTATTATAGATTTGGAATTCCTCTACAAGATCATGTCTTCTACCAACTCATTTTGAGCATCTAGTGCAAAGCTCTCTTTGGTAGGTAAGGCTTTCTCCTCCTAATCCAACATAAAAAGCTCACAGAGTTTCAAATTCTCTAGAGTCACTACTAAGTAAATGTGCATATATGGTATATGGGGGTAGACATTAAGTTTGTAGGAATTGTCTCCCACCTTCTCCAATACCTCAAAAAGTACATGCTACAAATCCCTGATCATTTTACCAAGACCCCATAATATTTCTTTGTTCAATTGTAGGTAAATTTTATCTCCTACTTTGAATGATTTCTCCATTTAGTGTTATTCATGTCAAACCTTATACCTTTCTTGTGAATTCTTTAGTGTCTCTTCTATTTGGAAATGAATATGCCTAATTTTTCAAATAAATTTTATACTTTTGATCTGTAAAATGTCGTGGATATTCCTCTGGATAATTTGTCACAACATATTTGATAAAATTATATTTAAAATCTGAAATTCTACAGTATCACAGTGTTATTAGATTTCTGGATTTGTAGATTTACTGTTAATAATGCTTGCATGCGAAAAAAATTATACAAAAAATAGAGAACTGTAAAATGAAAACTCACACACACATTTGACACAAGATATGTTATGGAAACCATTTCGGGAGAAAAACTTGCTTGGAAGGTGAGGTCGCTCCACACTCTTTCTCTAGATGGAAATATGGTTGCAAGTACAAAGAAGTATGTTATGTTTCCCATGGGGCTGCTACAGTGCAGAAATCCTCTCTATGTGCTCTACCTCCTATCCCTCTTGGTTAATTTTACTAATCCATGGAACAAATGCACTCGAAAGTATGGAATCACTTTTCCTCCTAGTGGCACAGTTATAACACAGCCGAATAGCCTACCAGTGGTTAGGTTTTCCTACCTCAACTCTTAACAAAAGTTATAATATAGACTCTTCTAAAGTTTTCTACATCATAATAATGTGGCTAGCCCCTTTTCCATGAATATTTGGGGCTGACATAGCATCATCTCAAATTATGATGGTGAAAACAGGCAGGTCAACTTCTGAGTGACATAACTTTTGTATACGTACTCTGATTGACATGATTATTTTTTCATTGGAAAGGCCTCTATGTTTAGAATAGAATAAAAAAATTTGGTGCTAAAGCAGAATTTTTTTACCCTCAAAACACTCTTGAATTTTTTCAAACCCTCTTCTGCCAAGCTGGGTCTCGTCGATAAAAACAATCCCATCAGCTTATTACTCCACTTTTTTCACTCTGAAAGCATTGAGATGGATGAAAAAAAATATAATGATTCAATCTAGATCACACCTCCCTATTTTTGGAGGCTTTTGGTCCCGAGAAAATAATATTCTACTGAATGAGGTGAGGAAAGTTTTCCTCCACCTTCTCTCTGGTGTACCATTTAGATTTTCCTGGAAGTTGTCCTTTCAACCTAATATGTGAAAGGTCATGTTGCCCATGTCTTGTAGTTTTGGACCTCTTCTGCAAAAATATATCTTCTTTTAACTTTGCCTAAGCATCTAGTGCCAAATCCTCCACAGAATGTAGGACATGCTCCTCTTCATGATCTAGCATGGAAGGCTCATAGATTTTCAAATTATCTAGATTCACAACTAAGTAAATACGCACATATGATGGTAAACTAAGTCAATAGTTATTATCACCCACCTTTTCAAATATCTCAAAGGGAGAATATTTCAAAGCCTTGATTTTCTTACTAGGCCCCTGTAGCCTCTCCTTGTTCAACTATAGCCATACCATATCTCCCATCTTGAATGATTTCTTTGTTTTATCTTGATCATTCCTGGGATTATATTTCTCCCACGACTTTTGTGGTGTTTCTTATACTTGTAGATGGATCTACTTGATCTTTTCTACAAATTTTTCATCCCTCAAGGCATATCCTGTATCATCCTCCCTCAATCCTCCTTGTTGCCTATATGCAATGGCTAAAGGTGAAGACGGTAAATAACCATAACAAGTTTCAAAAGGGGACTTTCTTGTAGAAGTGTGGACTACTATGTTCTAAGAATGTTGTAGATATACCATATTTTCATCCCACATCTATGGATTCTTTTGGTTTTATCCCTCATAAGCTACACCAAATTCATATTAACTACTTTTTCTAACTATTTGTTTGTGGATGAAGTGATGTAGATCTCTTGAATGTCATGTCCATCTTCTCCCACAATGTAGTCTAGAATGCACTAAGAAATATTGTGTCCCTGTTTGAAGTGATGCTCCTTAGTATCCCAAATTGCACTCATAGTTATCCAAAGAACAATTTTGATGCTTCTTTCCCATTGATGGTCTTTTTATAGGGAAAAAAATACACACACATCTTGCTAAACCTATCAACTACCATGAAGAGGTAGTGATCTCCCTTTCTAGTTGTTAGTAAACCTCCCACAAAGTCCATGGAAATTCTTTCCCAAGGACAAGTGGGTATAGGTAAGGGATGATATAGACCACGTTTCTAATTTCTAGGCTTGTTATTACAACAAATCATGCATCTTATTATGAACTTAGCTACTTACTCTTGCATCTTGGTCCAATACACATACCCTTGTGTAACAACCCCATGCTAAGTTTCCATGTAAACAAAATAAGACCAAGTTCATGGGACATGTATTCCAAGCTAAATGGTGGTGTTGTAGAAGCTACAACCACCCTCCAAAATATTTTCCTTAGCTTCATTTGGAGCCTCCCTACCAACCATCCTTAGCAGCATGTCTTGCACTGACAAATAGTTATGCTTCAGTTGAGTTTCTATGGCTCATCAGCTTGTGTTTTCTAGCTTGTTTTCCTTTCACCTGCAAGTTGACATCCAGGGACTTGGTCATTATCTGGTTGTTATGCTCACTTGCAGAATTGTGCAGAACTGGAGGGCAACCAACCTTGCTCTCTAGAATTACGTAGAGCATCAAGGCAGCTTGTTGCTCTCCAGAAATGCACAAAGCAAGCAAGTAACCTTCCCTCTAAAAATTGCGTCGACTACCCCATCATTGGGCTTGCTCTAAAAATTTGCATAGAACTGGCTGATAGCCTTGGCTTCAGTACAAAAATTGTGTAGAGCCTAAGGAGAAGCAAGAGCCACTCGGCCCAGAAACTGCACAGAAGTCACTCAAGGGCTTGTAGTCTGTTGCATGTGCTCCCAAGTTGACAGGTTCCTCCAGGACTGAGCAATATTGCTTTGTGTGCATGGGTTGATTTTTCTTGAAAAGAAAAAAAGTAAAAATAAAAGAAAAAAGAATCGCTAGATTTTAGGGAGCTATTTTTAGTAGATGTGGGTTACATGCAAAATTCGTTTTAGAAACCTCTCGTCAAGTGTCACTTTTTCCTATATTTGTGGCATGCACGTCATAAGCTTTGATCTTATCAAGAATATTTATTCGATGCTTCAGAGCTCATTCCTCACTTTGATCTTAGAGCTTCCGCATTCCCCATTGCATCTAGGAGAATTTGACACACTCATCTCAATTTTTTCCAGGTAAGTCCGCTTTTCATGTTTTTTGCTGCTTTTTTGTCACTTTTTGTATTTTAGTTTGTGTGAGTGTTTTTTTCTTTGTTTTGTTGAATGCTTGTTGTCATTTTAATGCATGTTATATTGTAGAAGAATTGTTTCAATCTTTCCATTGCATCTCACTCATGTCGCATGCATGATATTATTTTTGCAATAACGGTCGTCGTCGCGGCGACTCGCTCCACACACTTACTTGTTTTTCGATTTAATGAATCATGAACTCATTGTTTGCATGCATGTTCATTCAGTCTTGTATGCACTCATCTTCACACATGCATTTGGCCTTTACATGTTTTCAGTCGCCCGTCGGTGGGTTTGGGTTGTCTTGGCCCAGACCTTGTTGTAGAATTTCTTGCAAATTCTCTACAAATCTACCTCTGAGATCTATGTAGAAAATATAACTGTATATTAACCTGATAATGCAATATACCAAAGCAACTTACTATAATCTAATTCTACTATCAATTCTTGCAGAAGCTTAAATATCGAGTCGAATTAGAGTTGAACACATATAACCATAAGAAGAAGAATCAATGCACATGAAACACAGAAGATACTCAGGGGAAAGCCTTAGCTAAAAACCCCACTATTGGTATTATCATACAAGGTGGAAATACATCAAAATTATACAAACCCTTAGCTCTCACAACTAGCCAGCTCTTAGTACAATCCTCCTGGATGCTCACAGGAAATCAAAGCTTCTCACAAGCCTTCTCCTCTGCCCTCTAAGCTCCTATTTCCTTGCGCAGTTCCTCTGGGATGATCTCCTTCACTCAGTGGAACACTGTCAGGACTGTGCAATCCTCATAGAACCCTTCCTTGACTAAATGCATGATTTTCCTTTATAGGAAAACACATGCAACTGATAGTAAACTGTCCTTGACATTTAGCTCAACTGGGTCTTTCTCAGAACAAACATGCATAAGTTTCTGATGAGGGAACCTTCAGTTATTTGGAGTACACTGGTTGAGTGCATGCGTGCATCAACTGATTAATAAATCACAATTAGTTCCTCAAATATTTTGAAACTAATTTAACTACACTTAACTCAGTAAATTGAGCTAACTAATTACGACTCAGATATAACTCAATCTTACCTCCTTAATTAAAGGATAATCTCCTTAATTTAAGGGATAACTCTTGCATGACTTCAGAAAGACTTCTAACTTGAATTTCTCCAACTAATTAATCCATAATGAATTGATTAATTATTTCCAAGTAGCTGGTGAGACTAAATTCGATTTTAATTCACATTTTTAATTCAAGGACAAATTGGAATTGGAATTTCTGGATTCTATTTTTATCATTTCTTGTTGTTATTTTCAAAACTCCCTCTCAACAAGAAAGGAATTCAACTCGATTCCAATCCTGAACCTTTAGAATGTTCTGCATGCAACACTTATCTCTAGTGTTGTAGCTCAACCAAATCGAGAAACAACAAAAAAAAACATCCAACTTGAATCAGTATGATGCATCTTTCATTAAAGTCTTTGATTGTTATTGCCTCTGTCAACTGAAAACTCTGTGCTTCTGCTGACTCAGCCTTTCTACACTGTTGTCAGTCCTTCTCTGCACTCTTCAGTATCTAACTACTCTATGCTTTGTCACTTTGATCTCTGACTGCACCAATCCTACTAATTCCTCCCGCTACTGTGTACTTTGGTTTCCCGTAGCAAGGTATGATCCATGAGATAAAAACTCTCAATGGACCCTACAATTTCAGCCTTCTTGGGACTATCACTTCACATCGCCCCACCTCACGTCTGGAGGTATGGTTGCATGTGATCCCTCTACCCACATGTCCAATTGTGGCTCCTCCACAATTGTCTAAGACTTATTCTAGGACTGTATGTTGAGAGGTAATTTACTCTCCCTCTCAACCACCAAGTATCTAACATTTGCCTTGCTCCTCAAGGCTTTGCATGCATCTTGAACCTAAAGATCATATAGGTTCTTGACTTGTAGAACGATCTATTTCACTTGGATCATGGTGATGTGTCTAAGGAAAACCTTTCCCTTACTAAAGACAACATCGTAGCCTTTGTCCTCCAACATCACGACCGATACCAAGTTCTTCTTTAGTCCAGACACATACTTCACATATTTCAAGGTGACAGGAGGTCCATGCTCCCTCTAAAGAGAAACTGTGCCCACTCCTGAAACACTATACCTTTCGTCGTCACCCATCTCTATGTGCACCTTGAGGTATTTCTCCTCCAAGGTACTGAATAAACTTTTATCGCCGGTCATGTGGAATGAGGCTCCACTGTCAAGATACCAACCACTACCCATAATCGATGACACCATGCATGCGATGAGGGTAAAGTCCATTTTGAACTAAGAGGCTAATGCCTTGCCTTCCTATCCATTCGAGGATCCCTTCTTGGACTTCTTCGATGGAAATTAGTCGCATAATGTCCCATCTCATGACAATTATAGCATCTCATTTCAGACTTGTCACCCTTCTTCCTTCCATGAGAAGAATTCGATTCGAAATGGGACACCATCCCCTTCCCTTTCCTTGCCTTACTCATTGAGGAAATATTTTCTTCATCATCATCCTTGGATGAAGAACCATCTCGTGTGCTCCTCCTGATCTCCTCCTGCATGAGATCTAACCACAGTCATTCCCAATCTGATAGTTTCTTCCTTTCATTCACAGCGTCTTGGTAGCTATGCCATCTCTTTGGAATGCCAAGGAGAGTGAGGCTCACCATATCATCATCGGCATTAGTTATTCCCACACTACCAAGCTCATCCCTGCAAATGGTCAGCTTGTTCAGATATGTGGAAATGGTATCGTCGTTCTCCATCTTGATTCTTCGAAGCTTATCCTTGAGCTTCAATTTCCTTTGGTCACTACTATTCTGGTAGAGGTCCTTCAATGTCTTCCACATTGAATATGGAGTATCCTTCCCATTGAGACAATATGGTCTCGAACTCCCTCAAGGATGATCTGTCTCGCCCTCGCCGCACACTTCTTCCACACAACCAACTCTTGTGCATTAGTTGAACCTAGCTTTTGGATTTCTTGATCAATGAAATCCTTCAAGCCGTTGTCTTCTAATACAACCTCCATGCAATCTTTCCATGATATTTAATTTGAACTACCTTTAAAGGCATACTTGAGTCGTAAGCCATAGAACGACATTGACCAACCTTGAAGTATGATAAGAATTCGATTTTGCACCAGCAACCCTGAACTTCAAACTTCAAATTCTCTTCTTTGTATACTGTTCACAACTCTAATAAACCTGGCTCTGATACCATGTAGAATTTCTCTATAGATCAACTACCTCTAATACTATGTAGAAATACTGCAAATTCTCTACAAATCTACCTCTGAGATCTATGTAGAAAATATGACTGTAGATTAACTCGATAATGCAATATACCAAAGCAAAATACTATAATCTACTTCTGCTATCAATTCTTGTGGAAGCTTAAAGATAGAGCTGAATCAGTGCTAAACACATATAACCATAGGAAGAAGAATCAATGCACATGAAAAACATAAAATATGCAGGGGAAAGCCTCAACTAAAAACCCCACTATTTGTATTATCATACAAGGTGGAAATACATCAGAATTATACAAAGCCTTAGCTCTCACAGCTAGCCAGCTCTCAGTACAATCCTCCTGGATGCTCCTAGGCAATCAAGGCTTCTCACAAGCCTTCTCCTCTGCCCTCCAAGCTCCTATTTCCTTGCGCAGTTCCTCTGGGATGATCTCCTTAACCCAATGGAACATTGTTCTCACACATTGCTCTAACACACTATCGGAACTACGCAATCCTCAAGGAACCTTTCCTTGACTACATGCATGATTCTCCTTTATAGGAAAACACATGCAACTAATAGTACATTTTCCTTAACATTTAGCTCAACTGGATCTTTCTCAAAATTGACATGCATAAGTTTCTGATGAGGGAATCTTCAGTTATTTGGAGTACACTGGTTGAGTGCATGCATGCATCAACTGACTGATAATGCACAATTATTTCCTCAAACAGTTTGGAACTAATTTAACTGGACTTAACTCAGTAAACTACTAACTAATTACAACTCAAATATAACTCTATCTTATTTCCTTAATTAAGGGATAATCTCCTTAATTTAAGGGATAACTCTTGCATGACTTCAGAACGACTTCTAACTTGAATTTCTCCAACTAATTAATCCATAATGAATTAATTAATTATTTCCAATCAGCTGGTGAGACTAAATTCAATTTTAATTCACAATTTTAATTCAAGGACAAATTAAAATTGGAATTTCTAGATTCTATTTTTATCATTTCTTGTTGCTATTTTCAACACTTGCCTTGCCCAGATTTCACTACACATCTTTTAGAGTGAAGGATTTTCATTCCTCCCAGAAATTGTGTACAGCTTGCATCACACTAGCCTCACAAGCTTTCTTTGTGTAATTCTGAGAGGTAGTGTCCTGTTGGCCCCCAAAATTGTGCAGATGAAGTTTGACTGGGTTGCAAGCATGTTGACTAAAATTGTGCATTGCACAATTTCAGTCCTCAATAGGCCAAGTTGGACTGTCCTCTGTGTAGTTGCAGTAGTAAGTCAACCCATTGACAATATAGACTGTGTTCTACAATGTTTTGGCATTCAGTCTCCCAACCTCCCAATGAAAATTACACAAATCTTCTAGTGAGTCACCCAAGTGTGTTGCATGTCAGTTCTCAAGTTGTTTTGGTTTTCAATTGACATTTTTCTTGTCATGATTTTTTCTTTGTCTTTAGGTATCACAGGTGTTTGTTCATCTCTCGACAGTACAGGTACAATGGCTTCCAAGAGAGTAGGGTCAAAGGACACTGTTGAGAGTGCAACTGGAGATGCAGTTGAGAAAGTGTCTATGAGCTTACCCATCTACGAAGACATGAAGTTGTTCATAGACAAGGATATCAAGATGAAATGGTAGGACATAAATGACATATTTTCAAGCACATTAAAGGATAATCTGGAGGATCTTAGAGTCTATGTCAACGTACACAAGTCTAGCTTGTACCGAATTGCATGTAGGTATGCCGCGTTCCCATGCGTGGACATGATCCACTGAATTGTCTCGGATACTAGCCAAAAGACAGTGGTGTTTAGAAGTGTCAGTGGAACATGACTTTGTATCTTCAAGGCAAAGGAAATTTAGGCAATGTATCATTTTCCGCAGCTGATGGTTACAATGGATACACCCTTCACCAGATGTAGTAGTAGTGCAAACTCAAGAGACATCTTGAAGAGCTGGGTGAAAGAGCAGTCCAAGTTCAGGACAACAACCAACCAAGTGTACAAGACAAGCATATTGCGGAAGGCTTATCATCTCTTGGTCATTTTCGCATGCCACTTATATGGCAAAGGGAGTACAGAAACATTCCCTTAGATTTGGGTGATTCTGTTTGATTAGCTGGCGAATGAAGGAAGAGCTTTCAACTCGTCCAAGATGTTGGGTCTCTAGCTGAAGGAACAAGTAACAAAAGCCTAACATCCCCCCAAGGGTTAGCAAGTGAAGATATTCATGTCCGATTACATACTTGATGCAATCTGTGCCCATCAGTAGTTCCCAGGCTTGGGTTGGGAATGGATACCTTCAGAAACCTCTGTGCACACTATTACAAGTTGTTCTCTAAATGCAACTTCCATGGAGTTATTATACAGCTATCAGACCATTTTGTCACCTCATCGTTCAGGATGATATTTGAGTAGGATCCTTCTTACATGTCGTGGGAAACAATGGAGGCATTGATTGACATATCAGATTGGTATACCTCACCTCTTGGCACCTTCATTCGAAGGTACAACACGGAGAAGGCTCTGCATGTTTTGCTGAAGTTTGCCATGGATAAGTTGGTCATGCAAGAGGTTGTCTAATACATCTTTACAAGGTTTTTAGAAGGACTGCATAGGAACAAGAAGGAACCATGGCCCACTCTTCTTTTGCGGATCAGGTTGTATGAGATCCATAATATTAAGCATGTTGAGGCCAAGACGGAGGAATTCAAGAGATTCACCTTCAACAACAAAATTTTCAATCCATATGACCCGCATTTCTTAGTGAAGGCACAATGTGCAAGAGTCCTTAGATCCACGGCGTGTGTCATTGGCCTGAGTAAGACCCATGGAGACACTGCTATAACTTCTCAAAGCTCAATGAACTTGTCAGGATGGTTGTAGAGTGGTTAGCAATGCAGAAGGAAATGGCATCTCATAGAGTAGCATCATCATCAGGAGCAGAGGGTAGTAGAGTTGCATTTGACAAAGACAAGAGGAAGGTTTCTAACAGTGCAAAGGCAAAGCAAAGCTGCAAGTTCAAAGAAGATCCAATTATGTTAAGAGAATCTTTGCAAATTGAGGAAAAGAGGCGAAAGTGCAACACGATGGTCGCACAAAGGAAAAGGGAGAAGCAAAATCTAGAGGAAGTAGAAAAGGAGTTGCATGAGTTGAAGCAACAACTCAGGGAAGAACAAGAGCTATGTAGAAGAGAGAAGGAACCATAGCAGGAACAGGAACAACACGTAGAACATCGTGCACATATTGATGAAATTGTGCCCATACAAGTGATTGATTCATCCAAGCAGTTGACAAATAGTTGACAGGGTGAGCAGCCGTAGGAACAAAACTTTTCTCAAGAGATTGAAAAGATGCTAGAGCATATGGACATAGATGTTGTTCAACTAGAGTTAGATGAGGACATTACCTTCATGCCTTAGAACCAAGAGGTCACCCCACCAAATTCACCAGATCTTAGAGAAGAGAAAGTCCCAGGTGATCAAGGAGACACTGAAATCCTTGAGGACAATCCAAAAGTGGTTGTGCACAACATATCTTTCGATGAATCACAAAACAGAGTTGTTCAGTCATGTAGAGTTCCCACTCTGAATGTCCATGTATCTCCTATGTAGTTTGAAGAACAAGTGATCGTGTCTGATGTGCACAAACATCTAGCTGCATTGGCCGATGCTACCAAGGCATATGCAAAAGCCACTAACTCAAGTGTTATATTATTGACAGCTAAGAATGAGTGCATGGCTAAGGAGATAGAAGAGGCCAAGTAGGGAGAAGAGCAAGTTACATCATCCGCCAGAGCAGAGTTAAGGAAAGTGATGCTTGATTAAGTATCATCCTGTAAGACAGTCATGCATAAGATGTACTTCAGGTTCGTCATTGTGCATAAGTCAGTTGTCCATCTAAACGATTGGCAGTAGTGTTGTGCTATGAGAGCATGCATCTTGATAGACATATACACTATTGTAGGTCACATGCAAATATGTACAATGAGGTACAAGGAGCCCCATTTCACTTGCCAAATATGATGAAGCCAAAGGTAGAAAAGTTGAAGGCACACATCCGGAGTAAGATCTGGAACTATGAGGAATTCTTGCAGCTCATCACCAGCTTACATGCTTCACATGCATGAGTGTTCAGGAGCATGGATGTCATTGTGCGCACTCATGCAATCCCATCTATTGGAACACTCACTGAGGTGAAGAAAAGAACCAAGTCTGATTGGAGTTGGACATTTACTTTGATCATTTGATGTGCACAGCCACCAGCATAAACTGGAAGATGAGCACAAACACTATGCATCAGCATGTTGTTGGTCCAGTTGCACTCAAGACCATGATGTGCATGCTATCCGATGAGTTGGAAAAAAGTTCCAAACTAGTGTACCCAGATGCAACAAAGGAAAGGGTTCGCTTTCAAAAGGATGTCACCATAGAGTACACGGACACCATAACAAACTACCAAGATTGGCATCACTCTGCCACTGTTGATCATTCTGAGGATGTCGACGAGTTAATCTTCCCACAACTATCTGAGTCCTAGTTATTTCTTGCATGGATTACTCAAGCCCATTTTTGTCTCACATGGGTACATGTGTAGATTGTATTGTAACATGTTGTAAAAGTGAAAAACCAAGTGTCAATAGTAGAATGTAATAGTGATGTGTAAGTTGAAGAGTCATGAGGATAGTTGAAGAGTCACAAAGGGTAATTTCAAGGGTCACCCCACCCTTTTCTATTTATATAACCTCACAACTCTTGAATATGATTTTGGGAGCCAAGCTTCATATAGGTATAACTTAGAGAAAGCTTGGAGTATATTGTAACGAGCCTTGGCTTCTCCATGATGCACAACTAGTACATATCTTTGGAGTAGGTGAAAGTGACTGTAATGTTCCACTATTGGGGCTATTGGTTGTCATGGTTGTAGGTATGATTGGATCTTTCACTCTTTAAATATAACAGGGCCAACATGTTTCATGCATATATTTCTATTTTAGTTCGGCTATCCTGGTTACTCTAATGATGTATGTAGTTATAATTTATGCATGTATGTATGGACTATTCTGTATATGTTTGTATGAATCTTATCGAAGCGTGTTGTTGGTATAACCCATCACTTTGGATCGTCAGCTATCTTGCTTTCCATATCTTGATGTCTTTATGCTCATGTGTTCCATTTCAAGTTTCATTCTATCACAGGCTTCTAAGGGGTGCACACACTCCCCCTTTCGTGTGTTAGAGACATTCATGCACCTTCCTTGACTCGTTACAAGGTCACACTCTTACTTCCAACAAGGACATCTTACTTACCTTTGTGCGCAACTATAGTCAAGATGATACCGTACTACCCATTGTTGAGACTCCTACTCCAAATAGTCTGAGGTCTAGTTGGGACTTCTTACCGGGGAGATCCCCTGACATATTGGTGGCTTCAGCACCGTCGACATTTCTGGCACTAGAAGCAGGGGTAGATGACAAGTTGAGTCCTCACATCCTATTTTGAATCTTTGTACATCTATCATGGATATTGTTGTATTTAACCCTCCACAATGTTTGTCCAACTCTCATTCCTTTGAAGTCATGAAGTTTTTTTATTACTTTTCAGAACTCACGTATGATGGTGAAGGCGAAGTGGCATGGCCTGAGCACTTACATGCCTTCCTTGCATTCTTGGAGAATGAGGAAGATTTTTATGAAGTAAAGGTCAGCATGCTACTTGCATACACACTTCGTGAATCCCCAGAATGATGGTGCCACAACCTGCATCCCAATTGTGTCCACTCATTTAAGTAGTTTAGTGATCTAAGCAAATCTATTTTCCATCATTTTGATCCTGAAGCTCTTGACTAAAAAATATTAAAACAACAAAAGGCCCTGCATGAATCACCCATGTATTTTTGGAAGCACTTCCATCTACTCATGTTTGAAGCTCTGAAAATTCAAATGAAATTCCAATATCGTATGGATAGATTTGAATATTTTTGTCATAAATCAATCTATCCCAAAGTGAAGAAAAAGTTTAACCCTCGCTCATCATACTTCGGTGATGGAGTTGTACAATATCAAGCAGATACAATTTCTTTCACAAATGACTATCCTCCTTCCCCTCATCAAACGGATCCACCCTCGAAGAGTGATGTGGGAGAGCATGCACACAAGACTATTCAATTGTTACATTCTCCCACCCTTACTACTCTCAATTTCTGAGCAGATTTGGTTGGGAAGCCCATGGGTTTTCATATGCATTTGTTACCTCGATCTCCATCTCCCCATTCTATTGATCCTCCAAATTATATATTCTTGTGTTCTTCTATTCCAGACTCTACACTTGTTGTGAATGAGGATCAAGCTATTGATGGAGTTGATGTTTCACAACCAACCTGTGTCGTCATTTACGATGAGTATGACTGGGAATATGAGCATAAACCCATGGTAAAGGATGACCTCCTTCTATCCACGCCTCCTCCACTTTTTCCTAACATATTTGGTGATTCGGTTATCTATGATTTTCCTTGTGTAAATCCATCCACAGATGCATCTATTTCCAATCATTTGGAGAACATGCCAAATGTCAGTCGATCATTTGATAGTGAAGAGGACAAATATTTCATTGAAAATCCACTTGATTTTTCATCTACTTTTTATGGAAACGTAGAGGGTGAAAATTTTCACTTCTCATCTACCCCTCTATTTGATCCATTAGATCGTGAGGATGTCAATGAACCCATTGATTTTTCTGATCATAGTTATCATGATCTCTTTACTCCTATATGCAATCACGATGTTGATTCAATCATTGTTGATCTTTCAAAGCTACTTGTTTATGATGATCTATCTGTTGATGAAGTTGAAACCCCGCAGGCTGTCGAGGAACTTCAGCCCGAGATGATGGTTATGTCAGGCCATCATTGTCCTAAGGTTAGTTTCCATTCTGATCAAGAAATTGTTGAACTACCCAAGGCTCCTCGTCACTCATTTTTATGCATTGAAGACCAATACAACACACAAATTTCTCTTCCTCCACTTGAATCACATGATCCTATCGCTCATGCATTGGAGGAATCATACACAACAAGCACACTTGAAAGATGTTGTTTATCTCTTTTTCTCATGTTTTCTTTTCTGTTATAGTCAAGAGAGTGCATATGATTATCATCTACATGTAGTGTATCACAACACCATGGTAAGTCGACAAAGTGCTTATCGTGTGCTTTCACTCTTTTCTTTTTTGTGAGCGCATTTAAACTCGGAGTGTGCTTTTCTTCATTGTTATATCTTTCATGTTTGTTGGTTCACTTAACTATGATTTTCGTGAATCATGCCTTAACCAACATGGTTCAAGCAATGCACCTGTGGCTGCATTGGAAATATCACTTCATGTGATCGGACCGATCCAACATTGGCGTATGAGTAGGAGTAGTGTTTTATTTTATCTTGTTTACTTGCATGCATGTTTTCTTTGTTTGTTTGTTTGTTTGTCTACTTGCCTATTTGCTTTGCTTACTTTCTTTTCTTTGGCATTTACTTTTGCTCCTTTCTCTTTTGTTTTGATTGTTTGTTTGTGTCCGTAGGTTAGTTTTGCACGGAACCGTGTGTGATTCTTAAGACAAGCAGGGTAGAATACAAGCGGAATTGTACACCTACAAACACTTGGTTATTTGTTGTCTTCTCTATTCATGAAAAACTTGTTTCCTTCATTCAATGATACACCAATGGAAGATACTTTACTTTTGAATTTAATCTTGGTGAAATCACAACACTTGCACTCTAACTAGTACCACCTACTCTAGTCAGTTGTTTTGGGTTAACCCTTGTTAGCTTAGTCAAGTAGAGTAAGATGAGGGGGAAAACCTTAACAAGTATGTTAGAGGTATATATAACATACTTCTTTGAAGGAACAACCTATTCTACTCTTAATAAGTTGGGATCCCTCTTTCGCCCCTAAAATAAATAAGTTTTTATGCACAGTGCTTGAAAAAATGAAAAATGAAAAAAATGAAAATGTGAAATTTATTAAAAAATGAATAAGGCGAAAGAGAACAAAGGCTTCCTGCATAGAGAGGTGATGCAAGTAACTCTGGTAGGGTACTGACCAGGTTTGCTGGCAATGGAGCAATGCTTGTGTTCATGCGTGACTCCACGGGGTACTGTCTAGGCATATTGGCAGCGGAGCAACACCAGAGATGAAACTTAAACTCTGACAGTCATATAACTTGTGCACCAATATACCCCTCATCCCCCATCAAAACAATTAAGTTGACTTGGCTTGGAATGAGTGTTGACCGATTAAGAGCATGGCAGGTGCTACATATTTCACTCAAGCTAGTGTGGAAACCATGATGATTAGAGAATTGAACAATACTTCCGGAGGAGTTATACTTGTTTTCCATGAAACAAGGTCCATTCAAAGAGTTGGACTTCTACCAGTGTGTCGCCAAGTATTGTAGCAGCTACAACCACCCTCCAAATTCTTTTCCTTAGCTTTGTTTGCAGCCTCCCTACCAACCATCCTTAGTAGCATGTCTTGCACTGACAAATAATTATGCTTCAGTTGAGTTTCTGTGGCTCATCAGCTTGTGTTTGCTAGCTTGTTTGCCTTTCACCCACAAGATGACATTTCGAGACTTGGTCATTATCTGGTTTTTATGCTCACTTGCAGAATTGTGTAGAAATGGAGGGAAACCAACCTTTCTCTCCAAAGTTGCACAGAGCATCAAGGAAGCTTGTTGCTCTCCAAAAATGCGCAGAGCAAGCAAGTAGGCTTCCCTCTGAAAATTGTGCAAAGTAGCCCATCACTGGGCTTGCTTTCAAACTTTGGGCAGAATTGGCTGGCAACCTTTCCTTCAGTCCAGAAATTGTGTAAAGCTTGAGGGGCAACCAGAGCCACTCAGCCCAAAAATTGCACAGAAGTCACTCCAAGGCTTGCAGTCTGTTGCATGTCCTCCCAAGTTGACTGATTCCCTCTAGGACTGAGCAATATTGCTTCATGCATGGGCTTCTTTTTCTTGAAAAGAAAAAAGAAAAAAAGAAAAAATAATCACTAGATTTTAGGGAGCTATTTTTAGCAGTTGGGGGATACAAGCAAAAGTCGTTTTAGAAACCTCCTGCCAAGTGTCATTTTTTTCCTATATTTGTGGTATGCATGTCATAAGCCTAGATCTTATCAAAACTATTTATTATATGCTTAAAATCTCATTCATCACTTTGATCTTGGAGCTCTAGCATTCCCCACCACTTCTAGGAGAATTCGGCACACTCAACTCAACTTTTTCTAGGTAAGTCCACTTTTGATGTCTTTTGCTGCTTTTCTGTCACTTTTTGTATTTTGGTTTGTGTGAGTGTTGTTTTCTTGGTTTTTGTTGAATTCTTGTTGTCATTTTAATGCATGTTAGCTTATAGAAGAAATGTTTGAAGTTTTCCATTGCATCTCATTGTTGTCGCATGCATGACACTGTTTATGCACTAACAGTCGTCGTTGCAGCGACTCACTCCACACACTTACTTGTTTTCCCATTTATTGAATCCTACACTCACTATTTAGATGCATTTTCATTCGCTTTTGTTTGAACTCAACTTTGAGCATGCATTCAACCTTTACATGTTTTCAATCGCTCGTTGGCGGGTATGGGCTGCCTTGGTCCAGACCTTGCCTTGCTCAGCTTGCACTATACATTTTTGAGAGTGAAGGATTTTCCTTCCTCCCAGAAATTGTGTAGATCTTTCATCACATTGGCCTCCCAGGCTTGCTCTATGTAATTTTGAGAGGCAGTGTCCCGTTGCCCCTATAATTGCGGAGATGTAGTTTGACCGGGTTGTAGTCATGCTGAATGAAACTGCACATTGTATAGTTTCAGTCCTCAGTAGGCCAAGATAGATTACGATATATGTAGTTTTAGCATTCAATCAGCCCACTGTTAGTCTACACTATGTTATTTGCAGTTCTGGCAATCATTCTACCAACCTCCCAGTGAAAATTGTGCAAATCTTCTAGTGAGTCACTAGGTGTGTTGCATGTTAGTCCTCAAGTTGTTTTGGTTTTCAACTAACGTTATGCTTGCCATGAGTGTTTTTTTGTCTCTAGGTATCACAAGTGTTCTTATGTCTTTCAACAGTATAGGTACAATGGCTTCCAAGAGAGCAGGGTCAAAGGACACCGTTGAGAGTGCAACTGGAGATGCAGTTGAGCAAGTGTCTATGAGCTTGCCCATCTATGAAGACACTAATTTGTTCATAGACAAGGAAATCAAGATAAAATGGCAGAACATCAATGACATCTTTTCAGGCACATTTGAGGAGAATCTGGAGGATCACAGAGTCTATGTCAACATACACAAGTCTGGCTTGTGCTGGATTGCATGCAGGTATCCCATGTTCCCATGCGTGGGCATGATCCACTAGATTATCTTGCATACTAACCCAAAGACAATGGTTTTGAGAAATGTCAGTGGAACAAAACTTTCTACCTTTAGGGAAAAGTACTTTTAGGTAATATATCATTTGTTGTAGCCAATGGTTACAATGGATACACCCTTCACTAGAACCAGCAATAGTGCAAACTCAAGAGACATCTTGAAGAGCTGGGTGAAATATTCATCCAAGTTCAGGACAACAACCAACCAAGTGTACAATAAAAGATATTGTGGAAGGTTTATGAGCTCTTGGTCATCTTCACATGCCACTTATACTTCCAAGATATTACACAAACATTTTCGCAGAGTTGGGTGATTGTGTTGGATTAGTTGGTGAATGAAGGAAGACCTTTCAACTGGTCTAAGATGTTGGCTCTTCGGCTGAAGGAACAGGTAACAAAAGCCCGACATTTTCCCAAGGTGTTGGAAATAATACTGAGAAAGGTGGTGAATAAGTATTATCAGATCAATATTTATTTCCCAAATAGATTTGTATATGCCACTTCAGCTAAGTGAACTAGCGTGTACATGTGACTGTACTTAAAGCAACCAGCGTATATGCAAAGAACTTTTGATTTAGCCAATTTAACATGCATTGAACTTTAACCAGTATATCAAAGATGTATTAAACAGTGTAGTAAAAGCATAATAAAGCATCACACATAAGCAACACACATGAACACCAAGATATAAGGTGGAAACCCAATGTGGGTAAAAACCACATGCTATTATCATCTCTTTCTTCTTTAATAATAAGAAAATTTGTTTACAATATTATACTGGTGCAGACTCATACCAGTACATAGACTTCTACCTGCATAAGGTTACAACCTTCTCTCATTCTCTAGCTTCTACTAGAAGGGAGCTACAACCCCCTAGCTCTTGTGCTAGCCGATATGTTTACTAGTACGTAGGCGGTGACCTACAGAAGGCTACGACCTTCTTTCTTCCTCCAAGGACCACATTTCATAAATTTGTAGACTGGGTCCATCAACAACATCATAACTGCAATACAATCATCAAATACATCTACATCAGCCAATCACTGAAACTTAATCATCACTTTCTGAATCAACCACAAATGAATCAATCAATCACTTTGAAAACCCATCATCAATGAAGCACATCACCATCAATTTGATCATTCGAATACTGTCACCAGAATCCAAAGCAAAACCCAGAACTCTACAACAAGAAACAGAAACAATTGAAGCATACTTCACAAGGTATATGCTACTTCCATGTGTCGAACCAACGTGTATACGTGCTTTTATCAAAGCCAACCAACATACACATGTGCAAATATTAATTCATAATTTTGCAGTTATTCCAGACTTCAATTATACCCAGATCATAATAGTTACATAATAACACATGCGTCAATATTTAGATCTAGACTATACATGATCAAACCACACAATGATAATTCATTTCAAGCCTTAAAGATCCTGATCCATCATTAGATATTATCCCTCATCAACTACTAAGATTCATCCTTGGTTCAAATCAAGCACAACACCATAAGCCAATAACCTGCATACTAGATCTCACACTTCATCAGATATTCGATACTTGCACACTTGGCATAATGATCTTCTCCTCCTTATATAGTTTTAGGCCTTTCTCAATACCATGGACCAAAACCACTTAGGACTAATACCTTGGACCAAATACCTAGGGTCAATACCTTAGACCAAAAACTTAGTTTTCCAAGATATACGCACTTTTCCATTTGCGAAAGTGTGTGTGTACGTATACGCCACTTGTGTTCAGTGAACTTGCGTGCATATGCAACTTCGTCAAGGTGAACCTGCATATACCTCTCTTTATTCATTCTTTGTAGTCTGATTTGTAATTCTTTGTTGTTAACATCTTGTATTGTGATCTTTCATCTGAGCGAGTTTCCATCAAGGACAACACCTATATCATAATGCCAACAATCTCCCCCTTTGGACTTGATGGCAAAAACAACACCAAGTCACTCCCCCCCTTTGACATCAAGGGCAAAGTGTGGACCAAGATAATTTCTCCCTTTGACATACATGTCGGTCATGCTCCCCCTGAGTACATGTTGAATTCTCTGATTGAGCTCTAGTGTTGTACATGCTGAGATGCACTGAAACCGTCCATGCTCTTCCTGAGCACAAGCAGGGTCTGCAAAAAAATATCTTCTAAAAGAATAACAAGAATCTATAACTCAACTATGTGAGGATGACTTTCCTATCACCAATTACTCATACATACATCCATCTCCCAAACAAAGTGGGGATATACCGATTGCTTATACATAATAGAAACAAGAATGATTACAACATCCATCCCATGTAAAGTGGGGATACAAATTACATCATTTGTCCAAGAAGACTTATTCAAGACATATCACACCCAGAATTTTACATGACTTGAGAAACAAATGGTAGAAATATCTAAAGCCATAGTTGGACTCGGAAACCATAATGCCAACAATGTTGAATGTACATTAAGGTTAATGCTCCCCCTGAACCTGTGCTACATGTGCATTGTTAATAGGTCAATGATCAAGGCATCTTTTTCAGTCAGATAAAATTAATGAACAGAGCATATAGACATTAATCATCAATATCTATCAGAGCACCCATATCAGAGCCTGCCCAACTATTTTTTCTTGTCTGAAACACATATACGCTCCTTAACCCATAGAAACCCGTGTGTGTACGTGACTATACTTCATGAAACCCTCTATAATAACCTTTCTCTAAAAAATTGGATTTAACAGTAGGATGATGCAGTAACTACTCCCAGATTTTGTCTGAGATATTCAAATGTCTCTCTAGGCAGTGGTTTAGTGAATATATCAACAACTTGTTCTTTGGAGGGAACATACTCTAATTTGACCTTTTGTTCAAGCACTTGTTCATGTAGAAAATGGTATTTGATGGGTATGTGCTTGGTCTTGGAGTGCATGATTGGATTCTTTGAAACACTGATGGCACTTGTATTATCACATAGAATGGAGATGGATGGAGCACATGTGATCTGAATTTCTTGCAAGGTTTGTATCATCCAATGTAGTTGTGTGCAGCAAGATGTAGTAGCCACGTATTCTGCTTCAGTTGTAGATAATGCAATTGAACTTTGGTTCTTGCTGAACCACGATACTAACCTAGAACCCATGTAGAATGCACCACCACTAGTGCTTTTTATATCATCAACACTTCATGCCCAATCTACATTTATATATGCATGAAGGGTGAGATCTGTATCTCTAGGATACCATAAACCAAAGTTCTGTGTTCCTTGAATATATTTGAAAATTCTTTTGATTGCCTGAAGGTGTGATTCCTTTGGATTTTCTTGGAATCTTCCGACTATTCCTATTGCATGCATGATTTCAGGTTAGGTACCTGTTATATAAAGCAGACTGCCAATCTTGGATCTGTAAGTTGGTTGATGTACTGTCGTCGATTCATCATTTGAGCTGAGATTGCATCCTGTTACCATTGGGGTACATACAGGTATAGAATCTTCCATGTTGTACCTTTTCAAGATCTATTTGAGATATTTGGTTTGTGAAAGAAAAATGCCATCTTTATTTTCTTGAACTTGTAGACCAAGAAAATAAGTGAGTTCACCAAGCAATGACATTTCAAATTCTTGTTGTATTACTGAAGCAAAATTCTAACTCATGGATTCTTCATTGCTACCAAAAATGATATCATCAACATAAACAACAATAATTAGCAATTTATCAGTGTCAATATTTGTATATAAATTGCTATCTACTGACCCTTTTGAAAAACATTGTTGGTGTAGATATTTGTGAAGGCAATAATACCAGGCCCTTGGATCCTGTTTCAGACCATAGAGAGCCTTTCTGAGTCTGAATACAAGTTTTGCATCATTTCCAAGAATAAATCCTTCTGGTTGTTAAATATAAACTTCTTCTTCTATATCTCCATTAAGGAAAACAAATTTTACATCCATTTGGTATAATTTGAATTTTTGAAAGCTAGAAAGAGCAAGAAACATCCTTATGGCTTCAAGTCTAGCAACGGGTGCAAAATTTTCTTCAAAATCTATACCTTCTTGTTGAGCATACCCTTTACAAACAAGTCTGGCCTTGTTTCTAATGACTTCTCCATTTTCATTCAGCTTGTTTTTTAATATCCATTTAGTTCCTATAATATTTTTATCATGAGGTCTAAGAATTAATTCCCAAGTATTATTCTTTTCAATTTGCTCAAGTTCTTCACTCATGACCTTGACCCAACATTCATCTTTGCATGCTTCATTTCCATTCTGTGGTTTGATGGAGGATAGTAATACTAGATAGCTTGAGGTTTTTGTAATAGCTCTTCTTGTCTGTATAATTGCCTCTTTTTCCCCTAAAAATTGAGTTTCTGGATGATTTTCCTAAACATACCTGGACGGAGTCTTTTCTTCTACCGTTATTTCTTCTTCTGGTGCTTCATTGGTTTCTTCAAAATCATTGTGATTTGATGTGGGAAAATAATCCCCATCTTCTTCATTGTCATCATTTTTGGTTTTTATCTATTTTGGATTTTTGCATGCTTCATCAACTACAACATCAATACTTCCAACAATTTTCCCATGTATTTTATTATAACATTTATATCCTTTACTTCGGGAAGAGTAACCAAGAAGAATACCTTCATCTGCTCTGGGCTCAAACTTACCAAGTTTTTCATTAGTCTTTTTGATATAACATTTGCTTCCAAAAAAGTTAAGGTATTTTACAGTAGGAGTCTTACCATACCAAAGTTCATGTGGAGTTTGAGTGTTGTTTACCTGAACATTTGCTTGGTTTAGAATAGTTACAGCGGCAAATGTAACTTCACCCTAGAAGGTTGTAGGAGTTCCAAATTCATCTAGCATAGCTTGAGCCATTTTTTGAATAGTTATATCATTCTTTCTACCACTCCATTTTTCTGAGGAGTCCTTGCGGTGGAGAACTGCCTTTTTATTCCATGTTGTTCACAAAAGTCAAAGAATTTATCTAAGGTAAATTCCCCTCCTCGATCAGATCTGAGGCATTTGATTTTGCGATCTGATTCATTTCAACTAGAGCTTTGAAGGCTTGGAACATTTCAAATGCTTCGTATTTATGATTTAGAAGACCTATCCAACACATTCTGGAAAAATCATCAATGAACAAAATAAAGTATTCTTCTCCACGAGGTGACCTTTTCCTTGATGGTCCACATAAATCAATATGGACAAGTTCAAGAGGCTTACTAGCTGACCATTATTTTTCAATGAAGTGAGCTCTGGTTTGCTTAATGAATTGACATGATTTGCATATTGTATTTTCAAGGATGTTGATATTTGGAAGATCATGAACAGCCTTGAATTTGCATGCTTTTCTTATTTGAGAAAAGCTTAGATGTCCCAATCTTCTATGCCACAACCAAATTTCATCATTTTTTCCTAGATAGCACTATTATTGTCCTCCCTTGAGTATGTATAAGTTGTTTTGAGTTCTTGTACCTTTGATCACGGTCTCCCCTGTATCAAGCTCATGAACAACGCTTCTATTTGATCGAAACACCACTTCATTTCTTTGATCACACACTTGACTGACACTCAACAGGTTATGCTTTAAACCGTCTACATACATAACATTTCCAGCTTTAACCTTTTCTGTCAAGAAAATAGATCCTTTACCTTTTATGACAACAGGAGTGTTGTTTCCAAATGAGACATTCTTTTCCTTTTCTAAGGCATTATATGAGTGAAGTTTTTCTTTGTCACCTATCATGTGTTTTGAGCATCCACTGTCAATATACCACTAATTTTATTGTCCTTCTGCATACAAGGCTATACCACATCTTTCTTTTTGATATTCTTTCATTCTCCATGTCTTGGGATTTAATGGAGTTTTCTCCTTTTGAGATGTTTGCCGAAATTTTCTCCTACATCCAAATTCTTCATGACCAAAGTTGTTACAGATTGAGCATTCCATTTCATTTTCAAGAAGAGAAAAGTTATTATAGGAACTTTTCTTGACCCCTGTTACATTCCTTTGATTTCGTGCTTCTCTAGTCATGATGGTTTTATAAGAAACACATTGAGTAGCTTTGTGTGCAAAATTATGACATGAAAAACATTGCACATTAAAGAAGTTCTTGCAACTATCAAATCTATTGACTTGGTGATTGTAGTTTCTATTGATATTCACCTTTGGAGCAAATTGAGTATGATTTACCTAAGGTTGGTTGTGGATTCTATTCATCCTTGGAATAAATTGAGTCTGATTTACTTGGTGATCTTCTTTATGCTTTTGCTGACGATTGTCATACTGTTCACTGGTCTTTGCTGCATCAAGATAGCGTTTAGTGGAGGTTGACGACTTCTGTGATTGAGTTTCTTCCTCAATATATCCAGGACCTGTCTTTATCATAGGAGAACACTGCACTTTGATAATTTCATTTAAGGTTTTTGATCCTTTAGCAAATCTAAGATTGAGAGATTTCATTTTCTCAAGATCATTTCTTAGACCTACAATTTTGAGTTTAGATATTTCTTCATGAAGTTCATCTTCTTCTAAAGCATCCCAAAAATTATCATCAGCATAAGCCATTAGAAGTCTATAGTCATTATTATTTTCACCTTCATCATTATTTGATAAACCATCGCTATCTTCATGAGTATAGTAACTCCTTTTATTTGCAACTTGTTTTCTATTCCATTTTGCATAATCCTTCCCTTTTTCATATTTATCTTTATGAGAACATTTGGCAACATAATGATCGACCTTGCCACAGGGAAAGCATGTGAAGGGTAGCTTACCTCTAAATCTTTTGGAACATTGTTGAAGCTTCTTGATAAAGTTTACCTCATCTTCTTCTTCTGAAATATGTCCTGATTCATTGTGTTCTTCCTTTCCTTTTGCTGAAGCTTTAAATGCGACTTCTCTTATATCTGATGGACCTCCTTTTCTCATCTCAAAGGCAGTTAAGATTCTGTGAATTTGTGTCATAGTGGTAGTCTACAGATCCTATTTTTCTTCTATGTCAGACACTATTTATTCAAATTTAGTAGACAAGGATCTCAAAACTTTCTCAACTAAGGTAACTTCCCTTATATCTTCACCCAGATTCTTCATACAATTAACAACCTCATCTATACGTAAAAAGTAATTACTTATAATTTCATCATTGTGCATCTTAAGAGCTTCATACTAAATTCTGAGAGTTTGAAGTTTAGCATGTTTTACCTGAGAGTCTCCTTCGTAGCTCAGAATGATTTTGTCCCATATTTCTTTGGCTGATTTGAGTTGCATGAATTTGACAAACTCTGATTGTGATAGACTTTCCAATAAAGTATTGACAACCCTAACATTGGTTTCATATTGCTTTTTACCTGTCGTATCTGTAGGAATTGTTGTTGGACATGTATATCCTCCTTCCACAATTTACCAGACATCCATTCCAAGTGATTGTAGATAGGTTGTGGTTCTTATTTTCCAATTAAAAAACTTTCTCCCATCAAATATTGGCGGTTTGATGGATCCCACACTTTCTTGATTACTCATGATGATGGATCTCCCTTCAAGCGATCAAGCTTCTTCTTAAGGACTTGATCTGATACCAATTGTTGGAAATAATACTGAGAGGGGGAGTGAATCAGTATTATCAGATCAATAATTTTATTTTCCAAACATATTTCTATACGCTACTTCAGGGAAGTGAACTAGTGTGTACACGCAACTGTACTTAAAGAAACCAACATATATGCATAGAACTTTTGATTTAGCCAATTTATCATGCATTGAACTTTAACTAGTATATTAGAGATTTATTAGACAGTGCAGTAAAAGAAAAATAAAGCATCACCCATAAACAACACACATGAACACCAAGATATAAGGTGGAAACCCAATGTGGGTAAAAACCACCTGCTGTTGTTGTCTCTGTCTTCTTTAAAATAAGAAAATCTATTTACAATCTTGTACGGGTGTAGACTCATCCCAGTATGTAGGCTTCTACCTGCATAAGGTTACAACCTTCTCTCATTCTCCAGCTTCTACTGGAAGGGAGCTACAACCCCCTAGCTCTTGTACTAGTTGATATGTTTACTAGTACATAGGCGGTGACCTACAGAAGGCGACAACTTTCTTTCTTCCTCCAAGGACCACGTTTCATAAACTTTCAGACTAGATCCATCAACAACATCATAACTGCAATACAATCATCAAACACATTTGCATCAACCAATCACTGAAACTCAATCATCACTTTCTGAATCAACCACAACTAAGGAAATCAGTCACTTTGACAACCTGTCATCACTGAAGCACATCACAATCAATCTAATGATTCAGAATATTGTCACCAGAATACAGTCACCAGAATCCAAAGCAGAACCCAGAACTCTACAACAGCAAACAAAAACAACTGAAACATACTTCATAAGGTATACGCTACTTCCATGTGTCGAACCAACGTGTATACATGCTTTTATCATAGCCAACCAGCGTACACATCTGCAAATATTAATTCATAATTTTGAAACTATTCTGGACTTCAGTTATACCGAGATGATAATATTTACATAATAACACATGCATCAATATTCAGATGTAGACTATACATGATCAAACCACATAATGATAATTCATTTCAAGCCTTAAAGATCCTGATCCATCATTAGATCTTATCCCTTATGAACCGCTAAGGTTCTTCCTTGGTTTAGATCAAGCACAACATGATAAGCCAATAACCTGCATACTAGATCTCACACTTCATCAGATATTCGATACTTGCACACTTGGCCTAATGATCTTCTCCTCCTTATATAATTTTATGCCTTTCTTAATACCATGGACCAAAACCACTTAGGACCAATACCTTGGACCAAATACCTAGGGTCAATACCTCAGACCAAATACCTTGGACCAAAAACTTAGTTTTCCAAGATATACGTGCTTTTCCTTTTATGAAAGTGCGTGTGTACGTATACACCACTTGTGTTCAGTGAACCTGCATGTGTACACAGCTTGGTCAAGGTGAACCTGCTTTACCTCTCTTTCTTCATTCTTTGTAGTTTGATCTATAATTCTTTGTTGTTGACATGATGTATTGTGATATTTCATCTGAGTGATTTGCCATCAAGGACAACACCTATATCTTAATGCCAACACAAGGGTCAACAAGCAAAGCTATTCATTTTTGCTTACATATTTGATGCAATATGTTCCCATCAGTAGTTCCTAGGCTTGGGTTGGGCATGGACACCTTCAAAAACCTCTGTGCACACTTATTGTAGGTTATTCTCCAAATGAAGCTTCCATGGAGTATTTATACATCTCTCAGACCATTTCGTTTCCCTAGTGTTCAG
This sequence comes from Pinus taeda, assembly GCA_000404065.3. Lineage (NCBI taxonomy): Eukaryota > Viridiplantae > Streptophyta > Pinopsida > Pinales > Pinaceae > Pinus > Pinus taeda. The sequence goes on from APFE030233143.1 coordinate 48,407, forward strand.
GATAATCTTTGAGCAGCGTCCACCTTGCATGTCACAGGTAGTGATGGAGGCATTTATCGACATAGCAGATTGATATTACTCACCCCTTGTCACCTTCATCCGAATGTACAACATGGAAAAGGCTCTGCATGTTTTACCAAAGTTTTCCATGGATAATTTGGTCATGCAAGAGGTTGCATATCACATCCTGATAGGGTTGTTAGCAAGACTGCATAGAAACAAGAAGGCAACATGGCCCACTCTTCCTTTTCAGATTGGGTTGTATGAGATCCAAAATCTCAAGCATGTTGAGGCTGAGACGGAGGAATTCAAGAGATTCACCTTCGACACTATAAGTTTCAATCCATATGACCTCCATTTCTTAGTGACAGAACATTATGTGAGAGTGTATCATCCTTGGATCCATGGGGCACGTCATTGGCCTGAGGAAGACCCATGGAGATACTATTATAACTTCTCAAGACTCAATGAACCATTCAGGATGGTCATAGAGTGGTTAGCAGTGAAGAAGGCAACGATATCTCGGAGAGAAGCATCTTTAGTAGTAGGAGAGGGCAGCAGACCTGCACTTGACAAAGGCAAGAGGAAGATTGTTGACAACACAGAGGCAGAACAAAGCAGCAAGTTCAAAGCAGATCCACTTGTGTTAAGAGCATCTTTGGAGATTGAGGAAAAGAGGCAACAATGCGACAGGAGGATCACACAAAGGCAAAGGGAGAAGTAGAAGTTGGAGGAATTAAAAAAGGAGTTGCAAGAGTTGAAGCAACAACTTAGGGAAGAACAAGAGTTGTGTAGAAGAGAGAAGGAAGCACAACAAGAACAAGAAAAACAAGAGGCGCAACATGCACATATTGATGAAACTGCACCCATATAGGTGATTGATTTATCCGAGTAGCTGGCACATAGCAAACAGGGTGAGCAGTCATAGGAGCAAGAATATTCTTAGGAGGTTGAACAGATGCTAGAGCAAATGGACACAGATGTGGTTTAGCTAGAGTTAGATCAAGACATTGACCTCATGCCTCAAACCCAAGATGTCACCCCACCGACTTCACTAGATTTGGGCACTGAGCAAGTCCAAATCGATCAAAGAGACACTAAAATCATTGAGGACAATCCGGAAGTGGATGTGCACAACATATATTTCAACGAATCAAAACACAGAGTTGTGCAGTCGCACAGAGTGCCCACTTTGAATGTCCATGTATCTCTTATGCAGTTTGAAGAATGAGTGATCATGTCTTATATGTGAAGACATCCAACTTCTTTGGCCAATGCTACTAAGGCATATGTCAAAGCCACCAGCTTAAGTGTTAAATTCTTGATAGCTGAGAATGAGTGCATGGATAATAAGTTACAAGAGGCCAGGCAGGGAGAAGAGAAAGTTATAGCATCTTCCAGATCAGAGTTGAGGAAAGTGATACTTAATGAAGTATTGTCTCTCGAGAAAGTCATGTGGAAGTTGTACTTCAGGTTCGTCACCATGCATAAGTCAGTTGTCCATCTAAATGGTTGGAAACAACATTGTGATAGGAGAGAACACATCATGATTGGCATGCACTATGTTTTTGATCACATGAAAATATGAACAATGAGGTACAAGGCAGCCCCATTGCACTTGCTAAAGATGATGCAGCCAAAGGAAGTAGAGTTGAATGCACGCATTTGGACTCAGATCCAAAACTATGAGGAACTCCTGCAACTCATCACCAGCTTACAAGCTTCACTTGTGCGAGTGTTTATGAGCATGGATGTCATTGTGCACACGCATGCAATCTCATCCATTAGCACACTCACCAGGGAAAAGAAAAAGAACCAAGTCAGACTGGAGCTGGACATGTACTTTGATCAGTTGATGCGCACAACCACCAACACAGACTTGCAGATGAGCATAGACATTATGCATTAGCATGTCACTAGTCCAGCTGCACTTAAGGCCATGATGCACATGTTATCTGATGAGTTGGACAGAGGTGCCAATTCAGTGTACCTAAATGCAATAGAGGCAAGGGTTCTCTTTCATAAGGATGTCACCACAGAGTACATGGACACCATAATAGATGATCTGAAAATTGGGCTCTTAGGCTTCTTGTCTAACTTACAAGAATCTCTTCCACTTACAAAGCTTTAAATATTCCCAATTCAATTTGATTAACCAATGTGGAAATAAGAAATGCTTGACAATATGGGTGTATGCTTGTATTTGTTTTCAGCTGATTATTTACTTTAAAATCTGTTGTTTGTGCTAATATGGGAAGGTACTTAAATTGATATATAAATGCATATAAAATTAGCTAAAGCAGCAATAAAAAAAATAAAATAAGGCAATAGTATAATATGGAGTTCACCTTGATATCTTGGGCTACATCTCCTTGAGCTCTAACCAACTCAATTAGGCTCTCTGGGATTATGGAAATAGTTCTTTTACAAGTGCCTACACATAACTCCGATGTTTTATATCGGAACATTGGGCTCAAAACACCATCTTATCCCCTAGCTCTTGGAGCTCTTCAAATTTCTAGCTCTGGCTCTTGGCTTTGGCTCTGGCTTTGGCTTTACCGGCGACTCTGACTCTAGCTCTAGCTCTGTGGCTCTGGCTCTAGTTCTGGCTCTCAGCTCTCGCTTCTAGCACTCGCTCTGGATTTCTTAAGCTCTTTCGCTCGAACTTTTACATGCCTCTATGATCGCTCGACTTCCAAGCAACTCCAACAACAATATCTTGTTGTCAATTGAGCTCTTTGGCTTTTCCACTCAACCTTCGAGTGACTCCCAAGACTCTCTACACATTCCAGTCTTCTCGTTGTTCGCTTTTTTGTTCTCCTTATTTACTCTCTATCTATTTGTTGCTCTTAGAACCATTCAATTCCCTGACTGTTCATTTCCTCTCCCGGCTCTTTGAATCACCTGCCTCTATGCTGGAATTCCCTACTTTGCATCATCATCACTATAACGCTTCACAAAGAGGTGGCCACTTGTCTCGTCATGAGCTGAGCCAACTCTTCCTCAAACAATTCATTACTTTGGTTACTCTGTGAAATGATTCATCTGCCAACTCAACGGTCCAATTGGACTTCAACATTTATGTGCCAAAGCTTATTTTCTCTGTTGAATCTAGTTTCCGATCGGGCACAATCTCCGCCGTTAGATCTGGGGCCTCCAGATCCTACAGTTATCACTCTTATTGTGCGGTTGAATTGTTTGGATGTTAGCCCATGATGAGAGCGGTTTTCTCTCTCGTCCATCGGAAACACATCAATCACTGTATGGCATCACTGGTTCTCCTGACAATTCTACTTACCACCCAAAATGCCTCTGATATTCCACTGGTTTTGGAGCGCAGGACTTGCCTTCGGTTTTAGCACTTTTCCCATGGTTTCTTGGCTTCCCTTGTGACCAAGTGCTCAGGGCTTTTCCTTCTTGAGGGGTTTTTCCCAACAAAGCGTGAAACAACCTCCATTTTCTGTTTTGAGCCTCCTAATTGTCGTTTTTGCGCCATGCACAGACCCCATGGGCCAACGGTCAATGCACTTTGACCGAAGGTCCTCGTTGTTCTATGTTGGCTGCAAATTGTCATTGTTAAGAGGTTATTTCTGATAGGCTTCGACATCCATAAGACTTTAAAATTCGGTATGAGCTTTTACAGAGTTCAGGTAGCTTTAAGAGAGTTTAAGGATCCAATTTTGGATCAACAGAATACCAAGCTTGGAATCATTTCTCCACCCTCGATCATTGAGAGGATGTTAAAGAGTCAGTCCTCCCACAATTTTCTGAGTCCTAATGATGTCTTGTATGGCTTACTCAAGCCTATTTTTGTCTCACATGGGTACATGTGCATATTGTATTTTAACGTGTTGTAAAAGTGAAAGACCAAGTGTCAATAGTAGAATGTAACAGTCATGGTGTAAGTTGAAGAGTCATGAGGGTAGGTGAAGAGTCACAAAGGGGAATGTGTTGGCTATGTGGGGCCTGACCCAGGTTCAGCAGTGAGTTTAGCCAAGCAAATCCCGGTACTACCAGCCCTTTCAGCAACAATCCACAGAGTGCGGACTAAGATCTCACTCGAGGTAGTATGGGAGGGTGCTAGAACTAGGTTTCTGCACCCTAGGGATGTCTTGATGTGGGAGATCGGTGCATGATCCACCCTTCATACTTACTGGATTACACGTACCTGAAAGCTTCTGGTGTTCTATGGAACCCTCTTTGCACAGCTTCCGTCGCAGTGCGATCAATGTTAATTACCCAATTCTTCCTTAATTAGGGTTTGTTTGTTAATTACTAAGAATATTCTCAATCCTAAGCCTACATATAAGTGCGCACAAATAAATAAATAGGTATTATTAATGCATAACATTCAATTACAGATCTATGAACTAGATGCAAAATATATGAGCCCAACTTGATCTTTATTAATAATGCCTTCAAAGCTTGACCCAGTACAAACTTGACTCAATCCTACGCACTCAGCTATAGGGGTCCGCTCACACAGCTGTGGACTCTACCAGGCCTCTGTGCACTAAGCTGCAGAGCCTCTTACTACTACTATGACCCAAGACTCAGACTTACAGACTCAGATCTAATTCATCATCCAAAAACTCTTGTTACTTCTCAAAGCTAAGACTACCTTTTACACTTAGAGCCTCGCTCTATTTATACAATCCCATGGTCTGCAGACCATAGGTAGGCCGACACAATCTATATTAAATTACATTATTTTAGGGCAGACAACCCTAGACTCTCGCACTTCGCGCCCGCATTTTGCGGGCTATTTACATTACATTGACCAAAAATCGGGCTTTAAGCCCCAAAAATTGCTACGGGAGGGATCTGTTGCCCAACAAGTCCCCAACACAATCATTGTGACTTGTCCTGAGTCACTCGGCTGGTGCAATGATCTCCACGCAGAGTCCATCCAACAACTTCTATGCTTCGCTTATGTCTGCAACACATTCTTTTGTTTTCTATTGTATCAGTTGTGCGCAAATCTCTGATGCATCTTTGTCAGGGGCACCTTCTTGCCTTAGTGCATATGTACCCTGCATCTATGCTAGCTTTCCCTCGATCGTGGTTGTGACCATGAATGCTTCCTCTAGCCAAAGTTGGATGTGCGCTTTAAGCACTGCTTCTTTTTGGCGCATGGCATCCACGTATTCCTTTAGAGCCTGGGCCTCCTTCATCTTGGCAAGTCGCTGAGTAAGGGTGATCGTCTATGCCGTCCCCCTGATATTGTCATATGCGTGTTGTAACTGCCATGCTTCTATCTCTAGACGTTGTATGGTTGGATCTTCCTGCAATGAGGTGAGCATGAAGAGGGAATGATCCAACAATCCCATGCAGTCTTGTACACCGTGATCTATTTCTTCCAACCCCGATTGAATGGCATGGTGGCACTGCTCTCTGACTTCCAGGGGTGTAGAGGGTTGCACTTCAGCTACAACTCAACAATTTGCAGGTTCCACTCCAACTGAAATTTTGCGGCATCTTCCTGCGCCTTACGGACTCCAGCCACTAGCTAGTGAATCTTTTTTGCTATTGGGAGTACCGTCGACACAGCCAACTCTAGTATGCTACTACAGGCCTCCTCCACGGCCTATTCTAATCCTTGGGTTTGTGCGACCAACTTTTTGCAATGTAGGCTGAGTTGTTCTAAATTTAACTTCTACTCACTCAAGGCCTAGAGGTCGCGGCCCTCCCTAGCACAGTAGTTACCCCATCCTGTAGTTGGTATAGGGTTTCTCTGGGAAGGGTGGCCAAATTCAACCCACAGCCCCTCATTTGACTTGCCATGGCCCCGTCGTCCTCGGTGGCTGCTAAGACTATTCCTTCTAGTAATACAAAAGAGTTTGTGGTGCGTGCGCACAACATCGGCTCGACTTTGGATGTACCTATCACAACGTGTGGTGCTATCATTCCTGGGGGTCACACCTGTAACTCCTGCAACTGAGCTCTAAGTGCCCCCAACATAGTTGTCTGCTCCATCATTAATTCTTCAAAAGCATCCTTAGTGACATCATGAATTGTTTCGCCAATGTCAAGAAGGTCTCCCTTGGTGAGTTGGATTGGGTCAACGGAGGTCTTCGATGCCTTTGTTGCGAGGTCATCATCATCCTCCCCTACTTGTACGTTATAACATTTTAGGGCCCATTTTAACTGGGCTGCCCATGCTAGTTGAACCACTTCCCAGGGTTCCTATGGTATTTTGAAGATGGCAGCATTTATGGCTTGTAGCGAGTCGTCAATAGTATCCAACCATCAGTGTTCAAATGTGAATGTTAACAAAAATCCCTCGCGCAAAAAATCCCATTCGCCCATACCATGTCAGAGTTCTGTCATGGTATACCAATTCATGGGTATGACATCTAGGGTATGGTAGAATAAGTGTACCCATTCAGGCTGAGGTTCTTCTCCATAGGCCTTGGTCCATTTCGCGAGGTTCATGTGCGAGTCATCACGTCCATCATATTTATCTTCCATCCGTAGTCACGGTTTCCAAAATCATAGGTGCATCATCCTCCTACAACAACGCTAGTTTCCAAAATTTCCTTGATGTGTTCCCCACCATTGCGCAAGTGTCGCATGCCGCGCCCACTTCAATGCATCGAACCACTATTGTTTCAGTACTGTGCTCTCAAACTTGCTCAAGAATTCATCCACCACTGTTAATCCATCAAATGTTGGTAGATCTCGGGCATGGGTTGTGTTAGCACCTAAATCCCCCTCATGCTGAAGGAAGGCAAAATTTAGGGTAACCACAAACCACGCTCAGTCTAGTAGCTAGCCCTACCAGAACAGGAGAGGGATCTCTCCGAGTCACACTCAGTGAGTTGATGAACGAAAAGGACTAAGATGAATTTCAAATGAACTATTTATCTTAGGCTAGTAAGTGAAAATGAAAATAAGGAGTGATTTTTATGAATGACTGTGTTTCTAGAATGTTATGGGACCATTGGACCTCAATGAATAGAGAACTTAACATAAAGGCACAAATTATTTCGTGAGGCAAGGTAGGTGGAAAGCATAGCAATTTTAATTTTAAGATATGGCAGAATGGAAAGATTGATTAAGAAGGTGAAAAGGGCATGGACAACATGAATCCTTTACAACAGAAGAGTGAACACTATACATGAAATTTTCCCACAGGTAGAGCAATAGAATTTAATTCTACCTAATCTCACTGGAAAAATTTCACCAGAAATGAATACGAAATGAAACTATGGAACATAACAAAGAAATGGAGAGATTGATTAAGAAGGTGAAAAGGGCATGGACAACATGAATTCTTTTCAACAGAAGAATGAAACACTGCACATGAAATTTTCCCACAGATAGAGCAATAGAATTGAATTCTACCTTATCTCACTCGAAAAATTTCACCAGAAATGGATAAAAATGAACAATAAAACATAACAAGATACATATGAAACAAAAGAGACACACTTGCTACAATCTCAACCACATGAATCTCATGAAACAAAGTCGCTGCCTTTCATTAATTCTCTGTGAAAATATACAGTGCAGAAACAAAGTTTCTTTCCCACAGTCCCCCAGAAGTTACAAGCCAACCAACAAATTCGCTTTGCAAATGGTTTGCATACAATATATAGAATGTGCCATGAAGAGATAGAACGCCCAAGGGTCAGAAAGTGAAGGTGGAGAGCCAAACATCAGCTACAGGTGTAGCACCACAAACATGAAAAATGGCTTGGGTGACCCTTTGCCTTCCTTTGCCACTTGTATAATTGACCATATGGAGTGAAAATATTTATAAAACCGTCGCGCTCCTCCTCCTGTGCATTGTGCTCTTTTCCAGGTGACTTTTGGAGGTCTTCCCGGTGTCCAAATTGAGCGTAGGATAGCTTATTAGAAATTTCTTTGACTCTAATTTCCAACCCAACTAGAATTGGTTGATTTGGAGTTCATTTACCTTGTCAAAAATCAAATCTCCCAAGACTGGTCGAACTGTGCCAAATGAGGCTGCCTCAAGGCAGAGTGTTGTTTCGGTCAACTTTTGAATGCCTTCATCAACTCCAAATTGAGCACATGATAGCTCATTGGAAATCTATTTGTGTCTGCTTTCAAACACAACTAGAATTTTGCAATTTGGAGCTCATTTTCTCTGTCGACAATCAAATATCCCAAGACTGGTCGAACTGTACCAAATGAGGCTGCCTAAAGGCAGAGTGCTATTATAGTCAACTTTTGAATGCCTTCCTCAACTTCAAATTGAGCTCATGATATCTCATTGGAAAGCTATTTGTTTCTAGTTATCATTTGGATCATCAAGAAAGTCATTTGGCCAACCAAGCTAGGAAAAAACGTGATTTTCCTGAGGTCTCTCCAAAGGTGTATCAATTCTCCCAAGGCAATTGTATTTTTGACATTTCTTCAAAACCATGACACGTGTGTAAAAAGTGAAGGACTTTTTTCTTCCCTGGTTTTTTGTTGACAAAAAAATCTCTCATTTTGTCTAAATTCATCTTCCATTGCTCAGAAACATCATTTGAGTGAAACATATCCCGATGTGTGGGACAAGGGATTTGCCGAAATGAAGCGAAATGAAGGGGATAGGGAGCTTCTAAATTCTTGAGGAAATTTTGGGAAGTATGGAGGGATGTTAGGAAGTAGGGGAAAGTGGAATCTCAGAAATTGAGTGAGGGGAAGGGGTCCAGAAAGGCAAAACACAGGCCCAACCATAGAAAATTGCTAGGTTGTAGCAAGAAATTAGGATTGTGTGAAAATGAGGGATTTGGGGGATCTCAATGATGGGAAGTGTTTGATAAGGTATTTTAAGGATAGGGGAAGGTGTATGAACATCAGGATACAAGTTTTTCTGATGATTTGACCATCCATGAGAAATTAGCTTCAAAACCCTAGGAGAGGGAAATGAACCTTGCCTAGGCGCAACTGAAACATGAACAAGGTGTGAAATGACCCAATGGAACTTGACATGATGATGAAAACCCTCTCAATGATGGTACACTCAGCTAAATGGTGACATGGACAGACATTTGGACAACTTTGGAAGGAGCACAAGAAAACCCTAGACCTAATGCCTAGTGACCAAATTTTGCTTGAAGACTCACTGAAATGATAAAATTTGACCTTGACACCTTAAAATCACTTGTGTAAGAGCATGTTTGATCACTGGAGGAAGGTTTCAAAGACTGACACTAACATTGGCTCCAATAGGGGATGGTAGCTCCTTGGAGGTGCCAAGAACAACAGATCTTTGGGTGAGCAAACAGTGCCTTCGTCCATTGGGCTATGGAGTCCATTATTTTGACAAACCAACATGACTCAATTTGTTGACTCAAACTTGACTCAAAATGACTCAATGCAAACTGACATGACTAAAAAAACTTGACTCTAACAAACTAACTCAAAACACTAAGAACTAAACTTAAAACTTAAAGCTTGGTGGTAGTGCATGACCACCTGCATTTCTTACAAGACTATATATCATCAAACTAGATCAAACTGCGAGTGTAATCAATCAAGAAGATGGCTTCTTGACTGATTCTTCCGATCAGATCTTCTGGTCAACAATTGATATTGGTAACTGGGCATCCAAAAACATAATTGGCCATGATCTCCTTCATCACTGAATACTGCAAACCTTCACTGCTGTATGCAACAAATCTGCCATTGGATCATGAAAAACATGAAGATTTACCTCCTGCCGAGGAAACAAGATGTCTTTTTCTTTTGATTCTGATCTTCCTTCATAATGTACTTCAGAAAAAGTATGTTCATGGTCCTCAAAAAATTCTGAACAAGCAGATGAGCAGATTTCCTCTTCAAAGAACACTTCAAAACATGAAACATATGAGGAAGAATCTAAAATGGAATCCATAATGCTCTGGTCGGCTATAGTCTGAATATATTTCTGATCATCTTGACATGATATGATAGTCAGATTCTTATTACATTCATCACATTCATCAATCATGAGGAAAACAACTTCAGATGATTCTTGAAACCTAACACTAACATTTTTATCATCTACCATAAATTCATCCAGAGAAAGCTTTTCACTTACTTGACTGCAGATCTCATCTTGTTGTTTATGAACTAACTGGATTACCTCTTCATGAAGGCTTCGTTCTCATGAAATGAGAACATTTGGACCCAAAACTTTGCCTTCTTCTATGGACAAATCTGAACCGACCCTTTTTCTTTCATCACTTTCAGTCATATGGACATCTTCAACTTGCTGATCTATTAAGATGTTCACCGAAATGTCATTCTTTTCAAAAGAGGAGGAAGTTTCACCAACACTTTCTTGACCATGTGTGCACTACAAATCTGCTTTAGCTTGAGGTGGAACATGACCGTGCAAGAGTTGATCTATCTCATCTTCAGACAAAGGAGATAAGACCTTTTGTTTCCTTTTGCTCAAATAGTGATTGTCTTCAATATTTTCAAGCGAAGGAGTATATAAATTTTCCTCATACTACTAATCCATTTCATGTAATTCATGTTGACTGTCAAGATGAAAAATTCCTTCATTTTTCACCGTACTACAATCTTGATCATGCTGCAAATTTTCATGGTCGTCTTTACACTGCTGAAAGGGAATTTCATAAAGGGCTTCCATGATCTCATCATCCATAAAATTATCATCCTCATAATATTTTTCAAGGCTCTCGATAAAACCATAAGCATGCTTGCAACAATCATGAACTAGATTTAATGATGGATAAGAGTCTTTGTATCTTTCAATGAACAGGGCATGAAATTCCTTTAAACAATAAATACAAGTAGCGGGCAAATTTTCATACCAAGATCGGGCTTCACCTTCAAGAGTGGCCATGAATATCTTCATTAAGCAATCTTCGGGAAAATCAACCTTCAACTTGTGAATATGCATGTGAAATCGAACTAGATGAAAAGCAGCGTCCTTCTTACCATCATCTTTAAACATAGGCAGATTCCTTGACCAATCTACCTTCGGAATTTTATTTGGGAAGCCTGGGATGTGATTTCGGCTCATGGGAGCGTATCTTCTCGCAATGCACTCCATGTTAAACATCTCAAAGCTACTGATCTATTTGCAGTGGAGTCACCATGAAGCACCAATTGTTGGATTCTTCAGTGAAATGAGTCGCCAGGTGAATGATTTTAGCCATCTTCTTATGTCTGATCGTTGTTCACCATCAACATCAGATCTGAACTTGAGATATGTCCTGGGGAAAAACAATCTTCAAGAAAACCATTTTCTTCCCCAGTATGGTCGCCACTATGTTAGCACCTAAATCCGCCTCAGGCTGAAGGAAGGCAAAATTCAAGGTAACCACAAACCACGCTCAGTCTGGTAGCTAGCCCTACCAGAACAGGAGAGGGCTCTCTCCGAGTCACACTCAGTGAGTTGATGAGCGAAAGGGATTGAGATGACTTTCAAACGAACTATTTATCTTAGGCTAGTAAGTGGAAATGAAAATAAGGAGTGATTTTTATGAATGACTGTGTTTCTGGGATGTTATGGGACCACTGGACCTCAATGAACAGAGAATTTAACATAAAGGCACAGATTATTTCGTGAGGCAAGGTAGGCGGAAAGCGTAGCAATTTTAATTTTAAGATATGGTGGAATGGAAAGATTGATTAAGAAGGTGAAAAGGGCATGGACAACATGAATCCTTTCCAACAGAAGAATGAACACTGTACATGAAATTTTCCCACAGGTAGAGCAATAGAATTGAATTCTACCTAATATCACTCGAAAAATTTCACCAGAAATGAATACGAAATGAAACTATGGAACATAACAAAGAAATGGAGAGATTGATTAAGAAGGTGAAAAGGGCATGGACAACATGAATCCTTTTCAACAGAAGAGTGAAACACTACACATGAAATTTTCCCACAGGTAGAGCAATAGAATTGAATTCTACCTGATCTCACTCGAAAAATTTCACCAGAAATGGATACGAAATGAACTATAAAACATAACAAGATACATATGAAACAAAAGAGACACACTTGCTACACTCACAGCCACATGAATCTCATGAAACAGAGGCGTTGCCTTTCATTAATTCTCTGTGAAAATATACAGTGCAGAAATTAAGTTTCTTTCCCACAGTCCCCCAGTAGTTACAAGCCCACCAACAAATTTGCTTTGCAAATGGTTTGCATACTGTTGGGTTGTGTTATATTCTTTCCACATAGTTAACAGGGGTTTTGAGGGGTACTCGTAACCCCACTTTATGGGGTTCGGGGCAGCACCCCCAAAAATTTTGGTTTTGGACCCTATGTTAGGTTGGGCGGACCCACCTATGGTTTTGTGCATGATTTTTCGCACATGAATTTTTTTGGACATGATGGTTTTTCGGTCCATGGTATTGGATGCTTCGGCATGTATAAATATGTATTGTAACATTGAAAGGACCATAATGAAAAATCAAGCTGGTAGTCTCGGTTTTGAGATCCAGTGGGAAATCTCTGTGTATATGTGTTTTATGTGTTATGCTCTCGCATTTTTATTTTTCCTGTGATTTAAGAATTCGTATGCAGGTAATTTCTGTACGGGGTTAAAACCTACATTTGGTATCAGAGTTGTTTTGGCTTCAAGGGGACGCCTTTGTTGCTGAGGGGTTTCGCTCGGGCCTGTGGTAGACCCTGTTTAGTGGGAGATCTGCGAGATCGATTCTGGTGGTGAAAGAAGATAGTGAGTAGCGAAAAGATAGAGATTGAGAAGTTCAATGGTCAGAGTTTTGAGTTGTGGAAACTCAAGATGGAGGATCTGTTGGTGGATAAAGATCAGTGGATCGCGGTAGATCCAGGTACTAAACCAACGGGAGTGACCGATGAAGAATGGAAAAAGTTGGATCGGAAGGCAAAGAGCACAATACGATTGTGTGTCTCAGATTCAGTATTGCTGAATGTATCAGGGGAAGTTACGGCGAAGGCTTTGTGGGACAAGTTAGGGACTTTGTACCAATCTAAGTCTTTGGTGAATAAACTGTTCCTGCGGAAAAAGTTGTATAACCTGAGGATGAAAGATGGAGACTCGGTGACAGAGCATCTGAATGCGTTTAATAATGTGGAAAGTCAGTTATCATATGTTGATATTAAAATTTCAAATGAAGATAAGTGCATCAGTTTGTTGTGTTCTCTACCAGATTCGTGGGATAGTCTGGTTATTGCATTAGGTAGCAATGCAACTGCTTTGTGTTTGATGAAATAGTCTCAGCCTTGCTGACGGAGGATATGAGACGGAAAAATATGGACAACCAGAATGGTGATGCCTTGTCTGTACGAGGATGGTCCCAGAACAGAAACAAAAATAAGTCATCGAGTGGGAGATCTAAATCTAGAGGGAGATCTAAATCTCCAGGAAAACCTACAAAGGTGGTGTGCTGGAAATGCGGAAAGGAAGGGGACTTCAGAAGGGAGTGTAAATCTAAAGCTCCTGATAAAGGAAAGGGATCTGATGATGCTCCTTCTGCAGAGGCGAAAACCACCTCAGATGAAGGTGGGGATGTGTACTTGGCTTCTTCAAGTACACATGTAGATCATGAGGCATAGTTGATTAACTCAGGTGCATCCTTTCACTTCACTCCCCATAGAGAGTGGTTCTGCGAGTATGAGAAATATGATGGTGGTGATGTCTTCTTAGGAGATGATAGGAAGGCTAGAATCATTGGTCGTGGAAAAGTAAAGTTGAAGTTGCAAGGTGGAAGGGTTAGAACCCTTCTGGGTGTTCTGCATATTCCTGCGTTGGCCAGAAATCTGATTTCTGTAAGCAAGTTGGATGATGCAGGTGTAAAGACAGTTTTCGAGAAGGATACCTGCAAGATGGTTCGAGGAGCACTGGTATTGATGCGGGGAGTTCGGATTGGAACTCTGTACAAGCTGCAAGGTAGCACTGTTGTTGACGGGTGCAATAGTTCTATGGTTCCTGAAAATGGAGCAGAAAATCTAGTGGTCTCTGGAGAGAAGACCATGTGGCATCAAAGGCTTGGACCTATTGGAGAGAAGGGCCTTTACTTCATGGTAAAGTTATGGTAGAAGGTATGAGTAATAGCTCTCTGGATTTTGATTCTGTGAAAATTGTGTATATGGGAAGCAGAATCGGGTGAGTTTCCCCTCTGGTGGTAAGAGGACGAAACAAATATTAGAGCTTGTGCACAGTGATGTGTTTGGACCTGCGAAAGTTCCATCACTGGGTAAGTCTGTGTACTATGTATCATTTATAGATGACTTCTCAAGGAATACATGGATATATTTCCTTAAGAAGAAATCTGAAGTCTTTGACAGGTTTAAAGAATTTAAGGCTCTGGTGGAAAATCAGACAGAGAAGAAGATAAAGGTACTGAGGATAGATAATGGTGGAGAATTCTGCAGCAAGGAATTTGAAGAATTTTGTAAGAAGTGTGTATAGGCCACGGCAAAAGACTACTCCATATACACTTCAGCAAAAATGATCGCAGAAGAATGAACCAAGATGTTGATGGAAAGGCAAGAAGCATGCTCAAGTATGGTGCCGGGTTAAGACAGGGAATTCTGGGCAGAGGCGTGTGGGATACTGCATGTTACCTGGTAACAGCGTTCACCTTCATTAGCGTTGGAGGATAAGACTCCACAAGAAAGTTATGGACTGGTAAGAAACCCTCTCTTTCACATCTAGGGTATTTGGATGTGATGCATATGTACATGTTCCAAAGGAGAAATGAACCAAGTTGGATAGTAAATCTGAAAAGTGCATCTTTATTGGGTATAAGGATGGTTTAAAGGGTTATAAGCTTTTGAACCCAGTCACACGGAAGGTTGTGTACAGTCGAGATGTGGTGTTCAGAGAGGTGAAAGATGTTATTAAACATGAAGTCCAACCAAAGGAACCTGTGAAGATAGACTTTGAACTAAAGGAGGAAGAATTAGACTCTATAGCAGAGGAGGAATCAGAAGATGAAGAGCCACAAACTCCGGCTGTGAGAAGATCAGCTCGAGAAAGAAGGCAGCCAGAAAGCTATAGTCCATCTGCTTTCCGTTCAAACTTTGCTTTGTCTGTTACTGATGATGATCCCAGAACTGTGAAGAAGCAGTGGATTCAGAGGATGGAAAACTCTGGAAAGAGGCCATGGTTGATGAAATGGCATCTTTGCACAAAAATGAGGCTTGGGATCTGGTGAGTTGCCGGCTGGAAGGAAACCCATTGGCAGCAAATGGGTGTTCAAGAAGAAGACAAATGCAGAAGGGAAGGTGGAGAAATACAAAGCTCAGTTGGTAGCAAAAGGTTATCCCCAGGTGTCGGGAATTGATTTTGGTGATATTTTTTCTCATGTTGCCAAGGTAACTTCTATTAGATTACTTTTATCT
>APFE030233143.1:64395-94255 GCA_000404065.3 Pinus taeda
GGTTGGGCAGACCTACCTATGGTTTTGTGCATGATTTTCACACATGGTTTTGGATGCGATGGTTTTCAGTCCATGGTTTTGGACGCGATGGTTTTCGGTCCATGGATTGGATGCTTCGACATGTATAAATATGTATTGTAACATTGAAAGGAACATAATGAAAAATCAAGCTGGTAGTCCGGTTTTGAGATCCAGTGGGAAATCTCTATGTATACGTGTTTTATGTGTTATGCTCTCGCATTTTTATTTTTTCTGTGATTTAGAATTCGTATGCAGGTAATTTCTGTACGGGGTTAAAACCTACACATACAATATATAGAATGTGCCATGAAGAGATAGAACGCCCAAGGGTCACAAAGTGAAGGTGGAGAGCCAAAAATTAGCTACAGGTGTAGCACCACAAACATGACAAATGGCTTGGGTGACCCTTTGCCTTCCTTTGCCACTTGTATAACTGACCATATGGAGTGAAAATATTTATAAAACCGCCGTGCTCCTCCTCCTGTGCATCGTGCTCTTTTCCAGACAACTTTTGGAGGCCTTCCCGATGTCCAAATTGAGCGTAGGATAGTTCATTGGAAAGGTCTTTGAGTCTACTTTCCAACCCAACTAGAATTTGGAGTTCATTTTCCTTGTCAAAAATCAAATCTCCCAAGACTGGTCGAACTGTGCCAAATGAGGCTGGCTCAAGGAAGAGTGTTGTTGCGGTCAACTTTTGAATGCCTTCCTCAACTCCGAATTGAGCTCATGATAGCTCATTGGAAATCTATTTGTCTCTACTTTCCAACACAATTATAATTTTGTAATTTGGAGCTCATTTGCTCTGTCGAAAATCAAATCTCCCAAGACTGGTCGAACTATAACAAATGAGGCTGCCTAAAGGCAGAGTGCTATTACAGTCAACTTTTGAATGCCTTCCTCAACTCCAAATTGAGCTCATGATAGCTCATTAGAAAAATATTTGTTTCTAGTTATAATTTGGATCATCAAGAAAGTCATTTGGCCAACCAAGCTAGGAGAAAACTTGATTTTATTGAGATCGCTCCAGAGGTGTATCAATTCTCCCAAGGAAATTGTATTTTTGACATTTCTTCAAAACCATGACACCTGTGTAAAAAGTGAAGGAGGTGTTTCTTTTCTGGTTGGTTGTCGACGAAAACCTCTCTCATTTTTTCTAAATTCATCTTCCATTGCTCAGAAACATCATTTGAGTGAAACATATCCCGATGTGTGGGACAAGGGATTTGCCGAAATGAAGCGAAATGAAGGGGATATGGAGCTTCTAAATTCTTGAGGAAATTTTGGGAAGTATGGAGGGTTGTTAGGAAGTAGGGGAAAGTGGAATATCAGAAATTGAGTGAGGGAAAGGGGTCCAAAAAGGAAAAACACAGGCCCAACCATAGAAAATTGCTAGGTTGTAGCAAGAAATTAGGGTTTGTGCGAAAATGAGGGATTTGGGGGATCTCAGTGATGGGAAGTGTTTGATAAAAATTTTAAGAATAGGGGAAGGTGTATGAACATCAGGATACAAGTTTTTCTGATAATTTGACCATCCAAGGGAAATTAGCTTCAAAACCCTAGGAGAGGGAAATGAACCTTGCCTAGGCGCAACTTAAACATGAACAAGGTGTGAAATGAACCAATGGAACTTGACATGATGATGACAACCCTATGAATGATGGTACACTCAGTTGAATGGTGACATGGACCGAAATTTGGACAACTTTGGAAGGAGTAGAAGCACACCCTAGACCTAATGCCTAGTGACCAAATTTTGCTTGAAGACTCACTGAAATGATAAAATTTGACCTTGACACCTTAATAATACTTGTGTAAGAGCATGTTTGATCACTGGAGGAACGATGCAAAGACTAACACTAACAGGTTGTTATGCAATGCAGTGATCTAGTCATCATGTTGCAATTCACCGTTGTCACTTCGTTCAACCAATTGTGCCAGCATTCATCTTCTTAGTCTGAATCCGAGGTACAGGAACTTGCACGCTCCCATGAGATCCTTCCATATGCAGTCGGATTTACTGAATATTGATCTTGCTCAGTTATCTAGTTGACACAATCCAGCTCATTGTTACTTCCATCGCCGTGCACTAGTTTGGTGTAGTGTGCTCCTTCAGCTGGGTCTAGCAGAACTACTATGTATAGGGACTTTTTCTCGAATATAATATTCTGCTTCTTTAGGTTGATGACTCCATTCATATCAATGGCCTAGTATATTCCTAGAAATGTGGAATAAGGATTGTTGTCATCAACAATCTCTATTATTTCAAAGTTCGTCTGCGTGCTCATGCCTTCGATATCAACTGTTACCCCTTACAACCTCCCCATAGGCAAAATATTTTGTTGGTTCACCATTCATAATTGAATAAGAGACCACTACAACGCGGGCCTACCCATGCATTCCCATGTCTGCTTTGGTAACACATTCGCGTCCGAACCTAGGTCTAGGATTACCTAATCCATTTCATATTCGCCAATCTGTGCCGTCAATCTCATTTCCCTCCTGGTGCGCAATGCATGCTTTCCCAATTTCTAAACTACGCGCGGTTCCCCTGACCCTGCGCACTTGGTGATTAATACCTGTAGTCCCTTGATTTCCTTATTCTCGTGTAGCAGCTTCATGCATGTCTCTAAAAAGGTAGTAAGCATATAAGGATCCATTCCTAGCTTTGGTTGATCCTTACTACCTAAACTAGAGGCCTTCGTGAAGCTCTTCTTAGCTTCCATAAATGTCTCCTTTGTGCGTTTTAAATCAAAGTCAGGTTCCTTTGTAGGAGCCTTGTGAACCCAGGTATCTTCCTTAAGCTGCTTCCCCTTATCTTCCCCTATGGTCATGCCACTTCAGAGCATCATGTTCACGTTGGAGTTTTGTTTGCAAGGTTCAGATCTCATCATTTGGATATTCTGAGTCGGAGGAGGTTGGAGTACCCCTTTCTTGCGCATATGTGTGATCAACATAGGACAATCCACTAGTTCATGATCAAACTGAGCACACTATGAATAAGATATTCTTGTTGGGTTGGTACAATCGCGAGCGTAGTGCCCTCATCCTCCGCAATTGTAACAGACTAACTGTCTGCGACCTTCCTGGTCCCATTCCTCCTCGTCCTCAACCTTAGCCCTAAAATCCATCACGCGCCACCCTCGTGGTTGGGTCGAGGCCTCACATTTCTGTCTACATTTTATAGGTTGGAGTCTGCTCCACCATCAACTCATAACTGCAACAAGTATGCTCATCATGGCCCACCGATCTACAAAAATTACAAAACAATTGCTGGGGAGTCTGTGTATACTTTTGCAATAAATGAAATTTATCCGTCATGTGTTTTCCCCCTATCTAAAAGATCATGCACCATAGCACAGGTGCCGCACTTGGCCCTGCCTGTGACTCTGGTCTCAATGGCATTGGGCCCCCTCTTGCCAAGTAGTTTGCAAATACCGGACAATGGTCCTTGTCGTGGCCCTAGCCTTTGCATTTTATGCAGCACACTTCCTCGAGCGCCTCCAGCCATGGTGCCCTATCTTGCTTCAAGCTCTACATTTCTAGGCTGATATTCTGTAGCTATATGTGGATTTGTTAAACTCCTAGCCCTGGATCCTGTATTGGTGTTTCATGCAACCTCATCACCATTTCCAACACTTCAGCCTAGGTTGAAATCTTCTTCTGTGACAGCATCATCCTTAGGTGTGGCATCAAAGACGCAACAAACCATGCATGGTGTTGCAAATCTGTTAGCGTCATATTAGCCTCGCAAATCGTACTGTTCAGCCGCTGATCTAGATCTCAGGGGGTCTCACCTGGAAGCATCATGATCTCTTTAAATCCGATGATTGACTGCGTCTATGATTTCGGCCGGCTAAATTATCTGTTCAGCGCATTCTGGATCTCTATTATTCTTGCATTTGGGTGTTCATTGGAATTCTTGATATACCATGTCAATGCGCAATCCTGTAGCGCGTCACCAATGTAGCCTTCTTAATGTTATCGTCTGTGACCCCTTGTGCTTCCCACACTACTCTTACCATGAACCAGAACTGATTCAGATCCTCATTTCCTACTCCTTTGAATATGGGTAGCTTAATCACGCTCTCCATGTTGAACTGCGAGGGTGGTGGAGGTAGAGTGGGTGGAGATGGAGGTGAAGGAGGTGAAGTAGGTGGTGGCGTAAGTGGAGGTGGTAATTGCAGAATGCACTGCCTTATCAAACTGAACGCACTTCTCGGAGAGACCCGAGCAAGATCTTCCTCGCTTTCTCGCGTAGGTGAAATCAAGGGACTTTTTCCTAATTCCCCGCTATCTTTTTAGATTCTTCTACTCCACATCATTCCAAACATTAATGTATTCGCATCACCTGTTTTTCACATAACATCATCTTAATCTAGGTATTCATGGATTTAATGTACCTACCTCGTGGTCATTTGAGAAAACGTCGCGTTGTAGCTCACAGTTGTGTCTATCGCAAACTCAGTGATAAATCCCCCTATTATCTAGTCAAGTCAATGGTCCACAATTTGCGCGATTTTATCTTCTGATGTCTCTAGTTTGGGCACTAATTCTAGAGTCCACACTATCGGTTGATTGAGCTTATACCTTCCCCGGCTATCAGCTAACCTCACGATCCACTCATACAGTTCAGAAGGGAAGGACGCGAAGAATATCTCCTGGATTTTCGTATATACGTAGTGATCCAGCCACCTCTTCTCGGATATCTGCGAAGTTCTATTTTCTTGTGTCACGAACTCGTGAAGCTTCTTGTCCAACCACTCTTCAATTTTCTCCTTTGTAGGGTTCCAATGGCACGACATCAAACATCCCTTAGGTAGATCCTGGTGTCGACAATGGAACCATTTGTTGGCTACGTGGGGCGTGACCCAGGTTCAGTAGTGAGTTAAGCTAAGCAAATCCCGCTACTACCAGCCCTTTCGGCAACAGTCCGCGGAGCGTGGACTGAGGTCTCACCCGAGGTAGTATGGGAGCGTGTTGGAACTAGGTTTCCGCATCCTACGGATGTCTTGATGTGGGATATCAGTGCCTAATCCACCCTTTGTGCTTACTAGATTACGTGTAGCTGAAAGCTTCTGGTGTTCTGTGGAACTGTCTTCGCGCAGCTTCTATCGTAGTGTGATCAATGTTAATTACCCCATTCTTCCTTAATTAAGGTTTGTTCGTTAATTACTAAGAAGATTCTCAATCATAAGCATACATATAAGTGCACGCAAATAAATAAATAGGTATTATCAATGCATAACATTCATTTACAGATCTATGAACTAGATGCACAATATATCAACCCAACTTGATCTTTATTAATAATGCCTTCAAAGCTTGACCCAGTATAGACTTGACTCCTTCTTGCGCACTCAGCTGCAGGGGTCCGTGCACCACAGCTGTGGACTCTACTAGGCCTCTGCACACTTAGCTATAGAGCCTCTTACTACTAATATGATATAAGACTCAGACTTACAGACTTACAAACTCAGAGCTAATTCATCATCCAAAAGCCCTTATGACTTCTCAAAGCTAAGATTTCCTTTTACACTTAGAGCCTCATTTTATTTATACAATCCCATGGTTCGTGGACCATGGGTAGACTGACACATTCTATATTAAATTACATTATTTTAGGGTAGACAACCCTAGACTCTCATGCTTCGTGCTCGCATTTTGCGGGGTCTTTATATTACATTGACCAAAACTCGAGCTTTAAGCCCCAAAACTTGCTATGGGGTGATCCGCTGCCCAACAGAATGTCAAGGGTCACCCCACCCTTTTCTATTTGTTAAACCTCACAATTCATTGTACAGGATTTTGGGAGCCAAACTTCCTATCAGTATAACTTAGAGAAAGCTTGGAGTGTATTGTAACGAGCTTTGGCTTCTCCGCAATGCAAAGCTAGTACATCTCTTTGCAAGAGAAGGCAGCAGTGACTGTAATGTTTCACTATCAAGGCTAGTGGTTGTTATGGTTGTATGAATGATTGGATCTTTCACTCTTTTAATATAACAGAGCCAACACGTTTCATGCATATATTGTTAAATTAGTTCGACTATCCTAGTTACTCTAATGATGTATGTAGTTGTAATTTACGCATGTTTGTATGGATTATTCTGTATGTGTTTGTATGAATCTTATCGAAGCATGTTGTTGGTATAACCCATCACTTTGGATCATCGGCTATCCTTCTTTCCATCTCGTGATGTTTTTCTTCTCGTGTGTTCCCTTTCAAGGCATTTGCTATCACAAGCTTCTAAGGGGCACACTCACTCCCCCTTTCGTGTGTTTGAGCCTTTCATGCACCTTCTTTGACTTGCTACAAGGTCACACCCTTACTTCCAACAAGGACATATGTCTTACCTCTATGCGCAACCAGAGTCAAGGTGATACTGTACTACCCACTGCTGGGACTCCTACTCCAAATGGTTTGAGGTCTAGTTGGGACTTCTTATGGGGGAGATCCCCTAACATGTTGGTGGGTCCAACACTGTCAACAGGTGGGAAAACATTATAGTGGGCATCACTTGTGGTTTATTAATGGGTATGGAAATTGGAAAATGCAAAGAGGCAATAAATGACATTTAATTAAGGAAATAAAGGAAAATAGGAGAAAAGGAAGATGAAGAGACACAAATATCCATGCAAGGGAAATTAGAGAGAAAACAAAGAAAACTAAAATAAAAAGGAAAAAGGAAAGGAAGAGAATAGACATCAACGATAAAAAGGAACCAAAGAAACAATTAACAACTTTTACTCAACTTTGGATCAGGTGTAGCAAAGGAGGGAGGACAAGCACTTGGACAAGCAAGTAATGGAAAGCAAGGGAGTGTAAGAGAGAGTTTGGACAACAACCAGTAAGGACATAAATTAGTTGCAAATTACAGGTAACAGTGTGCATGTGAGCTTCAACATGTTGGGATTTGAATGCATGGTGCATGCATTGGTTTATTGTTTATGTTTGGTGTCATTGGAATGGGATTTTTCTAGATTGAAAGTGGTTTCAAGTTCCTTGCCTTGCCATTTCCTAGATAGCCATGGTGTTATGGGTTCCTTGTGTTGTTTTAAGCTTTGGATGGTCGATAGACTTGGATCCTGGTTGAGGTGGTTTTGGGAAAATTCCCAAAGGTCAAGGGTGGAGATGGGATTTCTCCTAAAACTCTTGACAGATGGGTGGAGATAGAAAAAATCCTTTGGAGCAGGGAAGGAATTTGGAGGCATCTATGCTTGTTTGTATTAGTGGTTTCTAGACTAGTTTAGGTGAAATCATTGTGGTTGAGGGTTGAGGTGGTTTGGCCTCTAGAAGCCCTCGTTAGTTCTATTTTGGTTTAACCCATATGATCCCACTTTCATCCTTAGAATAGGGCATGGGGGTGATTGGTTGAAAGAGATATTTGGTTCAACCCTATCTACGATTGGGTGGTACGTGGAAGCCCCTGAATTGGTTGGATTTTTCATATGTTAATATAAGTTATTTTTTTATTGTGGTTTATGAGCATTTGTACTAGTTATTATGTTGATCATATGGTTGGTTTGTCATGGATTTTATGTTGTTTATATGATGGTTATATATATGATTATATGATGTTCTCTTGCTATGGCTCTTGTTCATGATTTGATAAGTGATTAAATGGTTGATGAATGCATAGGCTAACAAGTGTTGTTGCAAATAGATTGAGAAGGAATTGAACCTTCTTGATAATTCTCTGATGAAGTTCAAAATTTTATGATCATATATGGATTCATGACATGTAGCATCTATATTTACTATCTATTTAACAAAATGTTTATCATATATTAGGGATGTCTTGGGTAGGGTCTAACTTTAGTATTTATTATTTAGACTTGTTGTCATCTTAGACCTGATCCTAGGAGTTCTAGGCATTTCTAAGTAGTGGCTTGAAGACTATCCCTAAAAAAGTGGCATAGATCTCATCAAATCATGCACAAAACTAGAATATTTTAGTCATAACCACATGCATGAAGGATTATGGGTGCGGTTGTAGCCTTCCAACCACATGCATAGTGTGTTACGAGTGTAGTTGGGGTGTCAAGCTTGTGAAAATGAGTTCCACCTTGGGGATTGATCACCAGGGGTGGTTATCAAGCTACTGAGTGATCTAGTGTCCCGAAGGGGTGGTAGTATGTGTTTTGGTTTGTAGGCCTGTTGAGGGCCAAAAATGTCTCCTTCAACATTGGGGGGATAACCACCCGGTTCGGACTTTCTAGTAGTACCTTTTTCGTTTGGAGTAGTGGCTCTCACTAGTTTAACTAGGTCCAATTACTTTTTCCCTATCCCTATTGGTTTATGATGTATCTTTAACTACCAATAGACAAGGATATCAGATCACTTCTTCTTGTTGATTGAGCAAGAAAATGACCCTTAAGTTGATTTGGGTTCAACCAAGCCACAACTAAAATTTTGCCTCTTTGAGAGGAAGACTTAAAAGAATATAGAACTTAATCTAAATGCATACTTATTCTATAATGCAAGGAAAAGAAACTAATGCTAATTCTATCTCAATTAGGTAGATACAGATCTAACCCAACTAAGAGCAAGAAAATTAAATGATAGGGATTTAAATATGTCTGGATTTTAGTTAATATCAAGCTAATGAAGTAGTTCAATTAACTGACATTTTTTAATGCTGGAATACATCCTATTGAGACCTCTTAACTGAAATGATAAACTAACAACATTCAGGGAGTAGTTCACAAAAATGATATTGATTGTCAAATTAGCAATTTTAATAATTAAACAATAATATGTAGAAATAATTCACAACACATCACTATTTAATAAATCAGTTTTATAAGAGAGATTTCTGAGTAAATAGCTACTCAGAAATCATAGTTTAATCCATAAGAGCATAGATACATAATAACAACATTGAGACAAATTACTCATATCAACACAAGTGCACAAACATGAATAAAATGGCACATTCTTGTTATCATAAAAATAAAATTAGTATTTGAAACATTAGTATTAGAAATACCAATTTATTGAATCCATTTCTCTAACCCTGGTCTCTAACAGTCCTTCACATTGCTTGAACTTCTACTTTCAAAACTAGAGCTTCAATAGTGCAAACTCTGCCCATCATACATAATTCAAGATACAAAGGAAAGATCCTCAATAATCCTCAGATTTGAGATTTTCTCTCCTTCTTCCTACAACTCTAAATTCCTTTTGCAGAAGTGCTTTTAGAAGTCCAAAATCGCAGAAGAGAGTAGCCTTTAATTACATTCTGCAATTTGCTATTTATAATATTTCCAAAGGTATTTTTGAGAAGAAAGTTTGTTGAATAATAAATCTGCCCAGTGAAATTTTATTTGCTCAAAATTCGAATCTTTAATTGTTGGAGCATTCATTGATTGAGATCATTTTCTCCATATTTCTTCTACTCTTTTCCTGCAAAAAGAAATCGAAATAAATTAAGATGAAACAATAAAATCAAGATGTCATTTATGGCATTAAAACAAATCCAATCAATGCAATTAATTAATTAAAAGGAAATCTAAATTTTCTATTAATGCATATGATGATTTTAATTGGCTAAGGATATTATTGATGAATGAATCTGCATTTAAAAGAGGCTTGGGCAAATGAAAATGAAAAAATAAAACTCAAAAAATTGATTTTGTTTAAAAATTCGGAGCTTGATATTCCATCTAATTTTAGACCCAATAATTGACTAAATCTGTTAGTAAAATTTCCTCAAAAATGTTCTCCTTGAATTTATCCTTCCAATAAGCCATCCTAGGCCTTAGTTGGCCAAGTAAAATTCAATCTATGAACCTCCAAAACTAATGAATCAAATCTGAGATAATTCTGGAAATTCTGTTGCTAGACTAAAAAATCAAAATTTTTAATTAAATTCTAATCTTAAATTAGATTTTAATTGTCTAATAATTAATTTAAATCTAACTATAACAAATTATCATTTATAAACTAATTAATATTAATCTAATTAATAATTAATTTTAATTATATACTAAAATTATTTTTATTTTATATTTATATTATAGAATGTAACTGTGGTGTTTCAGATAGGGACCTCAAATTAGCTGCTCACCACCCACTTATATTACTTTTGGCCAGAAAGAAACACACGGGTGCACCCTTTCACTGAAATAATAAGGAAAGCCTTCTCTATTAATTTTTATATTTATATATATTATATATATATATTAAATTAATCTATACTAAGAATTAATTTATATTTTATAGATGTACCTAAATCCATTTAACACCCAATTAAAACAACGAATGTGAGAGATGGCTTCAAAGCGAAAGTCAATGTTTGACTTAAACGGCATCAGAGGAACCTTGGATCGGTTTTTTTTTATATGGTTTCGTTGAGAATTGCAATGAAATGGAGCGATCCCGTTATATAATTTTTTATTTTATTATATATATTTATTTGTCGTCCAAATTTAATAAAGTTTGGTTAAGTTTTAAAAATGAAATTAAGCGGAATATGTTTATAGTTAGATTTTTTTTTGTTATAAACTACAATTATTTTGGTATTTTTTATTTTGGTATTTGATACTATTAAAAATGAATTACAATTTGGTTTAGCTATTTAGAATTACAATTTGGTTTAGCTATTTAGAGAAAAATTAATAAATTAATAAAGATTCAACTAAAGATTAATATTTACAATAAATGTATTTTTTTAACTAAGACGACATAATTGATTAAACTTTAAAGAAGTCTCATTTACAAACCAGTTGACCAAATGAAGTAAAACAAGTATCAATAGAAAGCTAATAAAAAATCGATCTCAAAAAAGCAATCAAAACAAGAAACCTAAAGAAAATGAAAAGTTAAGAAAATTGTAGGATAATAAAAGTCCTAAAAGGCGTTTAGCTAAAAACTTTGTAGAAAGGGTTCCCATTGTTTGAAGCAAACAAGTCAATAATTGGGGGATTGTTGTTTTACCACAACAATGACGACACACGGGAGAAGAACTAGTTATCTCTGTTTGATATGGATGATATTTTCTTAAAATCAAAGTAAAAATAATTAAAAAAGAGAATTATTTTTGAAATGTTTGACTAGGTTCATTAGTCTGAATATAAGCAAGAATCTTACTGTAATTTTTCTTTAAATTCCTCATAAATTAATATTTCAAACTCTATATTAGTCCTTAATTAGTTGTAGAGATAAAGCAGGGGGCACTTTACAGTTTAGCTTAAAATATACTCATTTGTCATATGTTTAGTCACTGCTGCCAACAAACATTTATAGTCTCGACAAGGTTCTTTTAATCATCAATGATTCAGAATCTCATCCATTTAAGAATTATTGACCTAGAGATAAATCCATTAACATATGTTTATTTTCTTTATATTTGTTTTTATTTATTTTTTAATTCTTAAAAGCCATTGTCCTGGTTTGGTAGCTAGATAGTTGACAATGCCATTCACTGGTTATAATTGAACTGAAAAAGCTGGTTTGTGATGAGACCCCTTGTCTTATGATTGTTTCTAATCATAAGCCATTTCCCTGGTTTTTTAGCAATGTTGGTAATGTTAGCCTATTTTTCCCCTATGATCATTGTAAGCAGGTTCATGATGAGACTTCTTATCTTTTAAGTTGAAATATATTTTTGGATACACTCTAGAAAAACAAGACTTTTTTGGATGGGGAGAATTATTGACTCTTTAAGAGTGAAGAATGACAATTTCAGAGTTAGGGATGTTTTGTTGTAAAGTGTCTTTACTTGGTTAAAAATAACTTTTCTTACCTGATAATAGAATTTTGAAAGATCTTAATAAAATATTGAAATCTCAAAATAATTACAATTTGGATGAAATTTTTTTATATATATTTTATGATACCTTGTCAAATTCTTTTGTTTTGTAATTTCTTCTCTAAGTATGTCTACCTTTATAATAAGAAAAACAAACTTTATTAAGAGATTTTAAGAAAAAAACTAACAGTAGACTATTAACAATTTTTCCCCATGTATGTCGACCATTGTTAAGCCTTCCTTATAAATCATGACAAAGTCACCAAAATCAAAACTGAAAACAAAAGGAAAAGAATTCTTAAGCTAAAGTGAGAAAAGAAATCAGCAAACACAAATAAAAATGAAGAAGTTTAAAAGTGAAACGAAAATCCTAGTTTTAAAAGATAAACTCTAACAAGGCTATTTATACCAATGTCTCAACAAAACAAAGTAAAAGAAAATAATCGTGTAACCATTCCTTCTATCGAGATTTAGATAAATTTTACCTTGCGAGGTTATAAGCATTTAGGCTTCAGAAAGCGATGATGATAAAATTCAGCTATAATGAAAAATTTATGTCTCATGTTAATCCTCTTGTTTCAAAGCTTTATCTTAATAATTTTCTATTAAAAGAAATTCTTCAAGAAACAAACTAAAAGTTCATAAACTTCCTAGTATAACTGTTTCAACGAAGATTATCTTTGCTTCTTGAAAACAAACCAGGGAAAGAGTATAGGACTTCAAAATATAATCTGGTAGAGGATTGAAAGCTTTTATGAAGAGCTGCAAAATAGATTTATATATCAACATAATTTAGAAATAAAACTGAAACTAAAGTAATGAAATGAAAATTAATGAAACTGGGTACATGAATTTTACCATTGAATAATTGCATTTGATCTTCCCTGAGAAGTATCAGTTTCTCCAATACTAGATGACTTCTTCTTTTAGTTAACATTAAAAACATGAAGAAGTCAAATTAACCGTAATCTTATAGCCCATAAGCATTATTGGTTTTATTTAAACTAAAGCAAGAAGTAAGCTAAGAAAGCAAAGTTTCGTGTTCAAGGAATCGAAAGATATATTCAATCCATCAGAAAATGAGAATGAGAATATGCAGAGACCACCATTCTCAAAATATTATAAGTTTCATATTAACTCCATTTTCCTAAATTGTCCAGAACTAAGACCAATGCCAAGATAATAAAATATAAATATGAAGATGGAGAGGTCATGAATTTCATATTAAATATGGAGCGTTATATCTAAAACTCAAGTATAAGAGAAATAAAAATGATCTGACCATGTTGCAAAATTCTTATCATTTTCTTTACTACCATTATAGTCACCCAAATTGTTTTAAAATATTTCCTACATCACAATGCCTTATCGGATGATTCGCATCGCCAGCATCGCACATCGCAGATTTACTTCATACATCAGACATCACACATCGCAAGTTCATGATTGTGATATGAGAATATATAATGAAATTGCAATGAAGCGATTGCGATATCGACATATTGGGATATTGGGAAATATTCATGTCGGAAATGCCAATATTATTCTTGCAATAGAAAAAATGAGATGGATGATGTGGCATGTTGGTGAGACCAGCTTTGGATCTCAAACGAAATCAGAGATCGACAAATTTACGTACATGATGTAACATTTTTATTGTACCAATATGCAATGAAGAACGGACCCGATAAATTTATTATGTGAATTTAATATGGTATCAGATTTGGAACATCGGGACTTTTAGACCTATGCCCCTACCATTATTGCGATTGAATGGACGCAATATTTTATGAATTTGATTTAAATTTCATATTGGGTCCGGAATTGTGTGGACATCGTAATATTGACGAAGTTAATTATTGGAGATCGGTGATTCAAGATAATGGAAGTATATTCAATTGAAAACCTCTGATATGTGAAATGCAATATGGAATTTTATGAGATAATGAGTGAGGTAACACATCGGAGGTCTTTCATCAACAATTTGTTATCAGAAAATTCTAAGAGCTACTTTCGATAAAATATTGCAATACAAATGGTTGTGATATGGATGATGCGATATCGAAATGAAATAATTAACGAAGATGAGCGGGATGGGAATATTGCAAATATATATTCATTGTAGTATCAACAATATAAAAATCAAGTTTAAATGTTCTGATATGAATCTTGTGATATTGTTCTAAATGTCTATAGGGTTTTCTAATGAATGAAAGCAAAGTTAAAAAATGTTCAAATTCTAATGAACAACAAATATAATTTCTTTTGAGTGATTGACCGGAGAATCCACAGTTGTATCATTTTTGAACCGACGTTTCGAATCCCAAGTGGGATCCATCAATCTCTCATCCTGAAGATGGATCCCACTTGGGATTCGAAACGTCGGTTCAAAAATGATACAACTGTGGATTCTCCGGTCAATCACTCAAAAGATTCAAACCACAGAAATATAATTTCCTTGAACCTATTGCAAATTTGAAATGGGTTTGTTGCTACTTCATGTTTCAAAAACAAATGAAAACCTACAAATGAAACAGAACAAGAATCATAAATAAACTAAGGAAAAGAGAAACTAATAATAGATGAAAATGAACTTGTCAATGTGTCCCTGGAAGGAAATTGTCTGTAAATTTTACCTCATGAATCTTCAAATTTTTCCATGGTTTTTTTAAAATTCAAACTTTTCCAAAATCATCTCAATGTTTATTCTAAATTAGAGTGGGCAATCAGCTTAAAGGAAATCAATTATTCATGTTTAAAAAATATGAAATTTATAAAATTCACTAGAAACGTAAATGAGAATATGCTCCCCTTTGAATTGCAACAACAATTTATTACCTCTGCTCATTCTGAATTAACTTGAGAAAAATTTGTATTGTTATAGTGACTATTCAATAATGTCTTTAGTAAATAAATATGATGTGTATTGCAACATCATATAATAAACTAAAGATCAGAATAGAATAAAGCCACTCATTATGAAAGAATATAATCATAGATTCAAATGTGTGCACATGATAGCATGGACACCCTTAAGGTCATTTTACCAATTTCGAGGAAAATAACATAAACTTCATGTGATTATAGTGAAAATTTAGACTGATTAATAATAATCAAATTTGTATTAAGCTTTTGAGTTCAGACGATTATATTTTTCACGGGATAATGATGTCAAGAAGCTTTGTATCATTGAAACCTTAGATATGTGATTTCAAAAGAAAATCTTAGAAGGAAATCTCGAAATGAAGAAAAGTGGCTTTGAGGTGATCGGTGCCAAGTGCAAACTCAATTGAATTTAGTCAAGACATTATTCAAAATAGGCAAAGATATAGTTACAAGTAGAGTTATTGTTGCAATAGATTTTGATTTAAAATGGGAAGCAAGAATCAAAAGTTTCTGATGAGGAGAAAATGTTTCACTGAACATGTACGAGAAGAGCTGATTGCTTTGCTTTATTTTTTTATCTACAAAACTATTAAGAATAAATTAATTACATAAAACAAACTAATTAAATTAATTCTACTGCTATTGTAACCATATACTTGAAAATGACTAGGTATAGTCATATTTCCAGAGTAACTATTCTCTCATTTTAATTCTTTCATATATATACAATTCCAATGTTAGTAATAAAAATACAAATATAATTGAACTAACAAAAATAAATCTGTAAGTGGAATTCACAGTTATTGTGAGCAATTTAATTAAAATCTCCTTCTCTTGAAATTTCATTTCCAATTGAATACCAATTAGATAATAGAAATCTGGATGGATTTCTATTAATGATTGGAAAGATTTGAAAAGAGAAGATAACAGGCTAGATTGTAGAGTTGAAATTTTAGATCCAAAGGCATAAAAAATAAAATAAATAAATAAATTGTTAGTGTTATTTGCAAAAAGTTAAACTATTAATAATCTTTCTTGAAGGAAAACTCTCCAAATAGTTTTCAAATAGGCCAAAAAAATGGATGGACATTTGTTAAATAGAATGGAAAATTATTAATTGGATTAGATTGTTGGTTGGGTTGTAAAAATGCACTCTCTTGTTGACACCGCCTTTGAAAAGAAAAACGCAATTGATAAAAGATGAAAATCAATTGAAATTGAAATATTAATAGCTTTTGATGTTCATGGTTATAATATGAAACTTCGATTTCTCAAAAGGGCAATGCATCAATTGAGTGTTCACTAGTAAAGTGCCTAATATGCCAACGTAAAGTGTAAAAAATTTGAAAAATAAAATCAGAAAATAAATCTAAATTTTAAAAAAATAAGTGAAAAATAAAAAATAAAATGAAATCACTATTGGTACAACTAATGTTACAACACAATTGGAATTGTTTTAAAATAATTTCTTTTTTACAAGGATTGGGCAGAATAATGGAATTTGAATAATTTCCAATTCCAACTTGTATCTTAGAAAGAGAATTATGATTATGAGTAGGAATGAGAGCTTGATCATGATATGAATCATAAATTGGAATGTTTTCTCAAATGGTGAAATCATGAAAATAATTTTCTACTCTAGAATGAGGATTAGTTGGAATAATTTCTAAATTGAAACATTCCTCATTCTCAGATGTTATTTGAATTTTCTCATAAGGATAGAAATCAACATCTTCAATGTCATAGTAATTATTACAAACAACTTCACAATATTCTCTGGGATTTCCTTCGATCTTGTCCAATATATCAAAACAACGAGGAATAAGATTTTCATGTTCATTAATGGCAAAAGAATGATTAATAATTGTTTCTCTATCTTGATAAAAATTTATTGGTAATTCATTTAGATCAACCTTTTTATTTTTTGAAATATTATTACTAACAAAATGAAGAAAAGTACCATCAGTAAAAATATCAGGATAAAGGGAAAAATGTGAATATGAAACAATGCATTTAAAAATGTCTCTGTTTGAGAACTCTCGTACATTATGCTCATTGTAAATTTCAGATTGTAGATCATTCCTTTGTCTATCTGTGCTTTCTTGAAGAATTGTGCTTTGATTCTCTGAATTTGGCACTTGTTCATCATGAAAAAATTTAGAAATTTGTACAACAGTTTGTGTGTTATTATTTACTTTGATTGTTTCTTGTACTTGATAATTTGCGATCTAATTTTCTGAATTCACTGCAGAGTAACTTTTAGATTTCAAGGCAGCACTTTCTCCAAAATTACTGTTGTTATCTTCTTGCATTTGGTTAGAAATATCTTCTAAGCTTTGTGAGACCATTTCATTATAATTTATTTTCACATCCATATCGGAATCCTCATTTATGGTGGAAGGAAATGGAACAAAGCTTGAACTAATTTCATATGGATTGGGAATGGAGGAAGAGAGTAAATATGTTTAAACCAATCTAATGATTCTTCTTCTATAGGTTTATCTTCGACTTTAAATTTTAAACAATTCAAATGAAATCAAATATTAAAATATCTAACATACTCATTTTCAAATCTTCGTAGATATTTCATTTCATCACATACCTGTTCATAATCATAGCTATCAAATTTACAAATGAAAATTGTAACAAATTGATCCCAGCTGTGAATTGAGGCAACTTGAAGAATTTTACACCCCTTTTTAGCTTTTGCCACGAATGTGAGAGTAAAAATTCTACATAAAATGCCTTCATCAATTCCTTGAAATTCATAATTTGAAACTTTTTGAATAAATTTAAAGACATGATTAAAAGTAGAAGAACTTATCTTACCATTGAAATTTACCTAAAACAAGAGTCTAACCACTTCGGGTGGAGTATTGGAAGATGCACATCCATGGATACACCTCCAAATTGGAAGTTTAAGAAGAGATATCGTGATTAAATAAAATTTTAAAATTGAAAATATTCCAATAGACAACAAGTTTCAGGCCCTCCTTCTAGTGCCAAAAATGTTGAAAGTCAAAAATGTCTGCTTGAACATTAGTGGATAACCACGCGGTCCAAGCCTTCTAGCAACTCCTTTTCTATTTGGAGTAGTGGTTCCAACTGGTTTAACTAGGTCCAGTTACCTTTTCCCTATCTCTATTGGTTTACAATGTATCTTTAGCTACCAATAGACAACGATATTAGATCACTTCTTTTTACTGATCTGGCAAGAGAATGACCCTTAAGATGATTTGGGTTCAAACAACCATAACTAAAATTTTGTCTCTTTGAGAGGAAGACTTAAAAGAATATAGAACTTAATATAAATGCAAACTTATCCTATAAAGCAAGCAAAAGAAAATAATCCTAATCCTATCTCAATTAAGTAGATATAGATCTAACCCAACTAAGAGCAAGATAATTAAATGATAGGGATTTAAATATGTCTGGCTTTTAGTTAATATCAAATTAACGAAGTAGTTCAATTAACTGGCATTTGTGAATACCGAAACACATTCTATTGAGACCTCTTAATTGAAATGATAAACCAACAACATTCAGGGAGTAGTTCACAAAAATTTTATTGATTGCCAAATCAGTAAATCCAATAATTAAACAATAATATGCAGAAATAATTCACAATGAATCACTATTTAATAAATTAGTTTTATACGGGTAATGAGATTGTAACAATAGATTACAACACTAAAAGCGGGAGCTTTGAGATATGGTGATTAGGGTTTAAACGTGCCCTCCCTGGACTCTAAATCTCCTGCCACGGCAGGCCTGCAAAGTTCAGACCTCTGTTAACTAAATCAGACACGACCGCAGCTGACAGATCGTAAGGAATCAACAGTAAGCAGAATGTTGCCCTCCTAGGGGGGGGACGAAGTGCCTCCCCCACAACACGACAGTCAAAAGTAGAAAGGCGCAGCTACAGCGAATGAGACGGACCAAAATAGCAGCCAAAAGGAAAATAGTCAACAAAGAAATGACGAATCGACTTAGAAGGAAGCAAATACGGCCATATCGTCCACATGCAGACCAATAGCTACTGAAAGACCCACGGTGGAATTCCCCAGTCACAGAATCAATGCCAGAATACAATATATGAGGGACCATGCTCTGATCGGCAAATTTATCGGTATATGGCCAACGGAGAAAGCACTCAGAAGCTGGATAAACACAAAATGGAATCCAAAGGGCCACATTACCCTGCACCTAGGACCTAAAGGGTTTTTTAAGCAGTCTTTAATTGCCTGGAAGATCGAAACAAGATTCTAGATGGAGGGCCTTATTTCTTTAACTCTGCAGGACTTTTTCTCAAAGCATGGGTTGAAAGATTTAACCCGGACAAGGAAGATCTCAGTTATGCTCCAGTCTGGATCAGGCTATCTTTGCTACCATGGGAATATTGGGAAGAAAGCTCACTACAAGAAATAGGAAATACACTGGGCGAGTTCGTCAAGGTTGCTGAGGATACAAAGCTCTGCATATACACTTCATATGTCCGCATCTACGTCTATATGGATCTCAAACAAGCTCTGCCAGATACGGTAAGATTCCTGCATGAAGTTGTTGAATGGATCCAACTGATAGATTATGAACATGTTCCGTTTAGGTGTAGGAAATGCCATAATCTTGGGCACCATTTCAGAGACTGTCCCCTAAACAAGAAAATGCCCACTAGCACAAATGCAGATAACCAGGAACCAGATGGTTTTACAAAATTTGTCAATCATCGAAGAGGTAACAAAAAACCCACTACCAATGGTAAAATAAATCAAGCCAACAAAGCTAAATCCTCAAAACCTAATAGCTTCGAGATACTCACCAATCTGGATACGCAAGACCCAGCTCAAGAAATGCAAAAGGTCAAAGACTTGATCCAAGAATTACCAGCGGGTCCTTCGCAACAACCAAAGGATTCTCAATCCAACAAAATGCTCAACATCTCTCAATCCAATCCGCAGGCAGGGGTTTCTCAAGAAATGGAAATGGATACCCCAGAATCAAGCTCCAAGACACTGAAGGAGACAGAGGAAGTCTTACTAGAGACCCAGATGATGGAAGAAGATCCTGAGAACATTGATATAGGAGAACTGGACATTCTTAGTCTGGAACTAGCATGCAAGACCGGCAACTTTGACAAAATTCTAGACAGGCAAGTGGACAAATTGGTATAGGTCTTAAATAAAGCGCACAAGAAACACTCTCTATGGGTTCAAATTGGTAGCCCATGGGATGGCAAGTTCATCACAAAAGACAGTAAGAAAAGAGGAAGAAAAACAACCCTAGAAAGGACCATCAAGATAGGCGAAGTGCTAGTGGAGTCAGGCCAATATGCGAAGCTGACCAAATACTTTAACATCCATCCTAATCCTTCTCAATGAAGTTGATATCCTGGAATATAAGAGGGCTCAACAGCCCCAAGAAAGGAAGACTCTTAAAAAACATGCTTATGCAGGAAAAACCCAATATTCTTTTTGTGCAAGAAACCAAATGCAGCATGTCAATTTTGGAAAAGATAGCAGCAAAATTTTGGCCCAGAGGACAAGTCACAGCAGTTGATGCTCAAGGGGCCTCTGGGGGCTTAGCAATTCTTTGGGATGCAAGAGTAATATAGCTTAGTAACGTACATGCAAACAAGAACTTTATTCAGGCAATCTTCCATTTAATTGAAACCAGCACTCATGGTCATCTCACTAATGTTTACTTCCCACAGGATACAAATTTGAAAGCAGAGATTCTGGAACACCTCTCTACACTCAACTCTAATAGATACCACCCTCTTTGGATAGCAGGAGGAGACTTCTACATGATTGCAAGAATGGAGGAAAAGCAGGGCGGCAAAGACAATGGAATCAGAGATGGACACTTACTCAAAGATTTCATCCAGTCAAACTGGCTAATAGATCTCCCATCAAATAATGGTCTATTCACTTGAACCAACAAAAGAGAAGGAGCATAGCATACAGCCTCAAGGTTAGACCGTTTCTTAGTCCCGGATAATGCGCCCTACCTGGGAGGAGATATTATAGCCTCCATACTGCCAATATTAGGATCAGATCACTGGCCTATCGTACTCCAATGGCATCGGCCAGGTAATAATACTAAACGCCCTTTCCGTTTTGAGACTTTCTGGCTAACTCATCCAGAATTTAATGAATTTGTTAGACAAACCTGACTCAAATTCAATCCCACAGGGGGATCCAAAATGGCCATCTTCCCAAAAAAATTGAAATTCCTCAAAAGAGAAATCAAACATTGGAATCATACCACCTTTGGCAACATTTTCAAAGCTCAGGCCGTTCTTAATCAGGAAATGAAGCTAACTCAGCAAAGGATCATCAAGGAAGGACGATCTGAGGAACTAGCAAAACAGGAACAAGTTATCGAAGATCAACTTCTCAACAGAGCTCAACAAGAGGAAATTCTATGGAGACAGAAATCACGAATCAGATGGCTTAAGGATGGCGAAAAGAACACAAAGTTCTTTCACAAAACTACGGTGCAACACAGAATGCACAATCTCATCTGCCATATTCAAAACGATCAAGGAGAAAGAATTGAGACGCATGAAGGAATTGAAGAGAATTTTCTCAGATACTTCAAGAAGGTCCACCAAGAACCCAGTACTGACAGACTTCTAGCAATAGAGAAAATACTATAGCAAATACCCAAATTGATAACCGAAGAGCATAATCTCCTTCTCCTCCAACCAATCCAGTTGAACAAAGTGGATAGAATTGTCAAGCAATTAAAAGCAGGAAAAGCACTAGGCCCTGATGGATTTACCTCAGATTTCTTTCACCATTTCTGGGATCTCATTCAAATAGAAGTATGACAACTGGTTGAAGAATCTCGTGCATTAAGATGGATGTACCCTGGGCTGAATGCCACATTTATGGCTCTTATCCCCAAGAAAGAGGAAGCCAATACGCCTGATAAGTATCGACCGATAGCTCTTTGCAACATCATATACAAAATTGTTTCAAAAGTTATTGCTACTCGGCTGAAACCTCTGCTCCCTCTTATTATTTCGCCAGAGCAATCTAGTTATGTGGAAGGCCGTCAGATCACGGATGGAATTATTCTCACCCATGAAATAATTCACTCTCTGAAGCAAACTAAAAAGCCAGGTATGTTGTTAAAAATATATCTATCCAAAGCTTTTGACAGTATCAGTTGGCAGTATATTCAAAAAATTCTTAATGCTTTTGGCTTCGATCCTTCATGGACCAGATGGATCCTCAGCCTTCTGACTTCTTCTTTCTTCTCTGTACTCATCAATGGCATCCCCTCTGATACGTTTCATCCTTCTAGAGGAATTAGGCAAGGGGATCCACTCTCACCGTTCCTTTTTGTTATAATTGCCGAAGGATTGGGCCGCAATATTAAGTCTGTTATTGCCTCCCGTTGTCTTAAAGGTCTCTCTTTCAATAATTCTCCCTCCTTCTCCCATCAACAATTTGTGGACGACAATATGCTTTTTTGGCACCCATCAGTCCAAGAAGCTCGCCTTTTCAAAGATATCCTGTCTACTTTCTCGGATGCTTCTGGAGCCCTTATCAATCGGGTTAAATCCCAAATTTTCTTCTTTAACACTCCTGTGTCTACTCAAAGATCGATTTCCCATATTTTAGGATTCACTATAGCCAGCCTCCCTTCCAAATATTTAGGCGCTCCCATGATAGCCTCGGCCCTCAAGCACTCCTCATGGAGAGACCTTCTAGAAAAACTCGAAGCCAAACTCTTCTTATGGACTCACAGATCTCTGAATATGACCAGTAGAGTAGTTATCATCAAAGCCATTCTCCAATCCATGCCTCTTTACCTCTTCTCCCTTTTGGCGGCACCTAAATGGGTTCTCAAGGCTATAAAGAATCTACAGCGCAACTTTCTATGGGGCAGCTCGGGCCATAACAGAAAATGGGCTCTTGTTAAATGGGAAAAAGTATGTCTTCCTAAAAAAGTCGGGGGTATTGGGATAAGAGATCCTGAGCATAGCAACAAAGTAATGGGCGCAAAATTATGGTGGCGATGGTTAGCTCATCCAAATACTCCCTGGGCCTCTCTATGGATGGCAAAATATGCAAGCAAAAGCCCTATTGAAGACAGAATCCATATGTCAGAACTCAGCACTGGATCTACAATTTGGAATTCAGCCATCCAACACAGGAACCTTATACAACAACACAGCTTCTGGGAAATCAAAAGCGGAGACTCAGCAATATTTTGGGACGACTCTTGGCAGCAACTCCCAAAGATCAAGGATATTTTGCATGATCTCCCTCTACCATTGCAAAGAACCCATCCCCCAGTAACAGTCAATCAATTTTGGAGTTCATCAACCACCCAAAAATACAGGAAATGGAAAGAGACCAATCAAATCATAAGGGACGAAGGATACAAGATAACCCAACAATCTCTCTCTAATGAACTAAAAAAGAGGCAAATTCCCATAGCAGCAGGAGCGGATATACTAAGATGGGGATGTGAAGAAAGAGGAACATTCACCACCAGGGAGGCTTATAATATCATTACTAAAGACAAGATCATAAAAGATAATTTATGGGACCAGATTTGGAGCTCCTCAATTTGGCCAAAGGTTTCCACCTTCTTATGGCTACTTTCTCATAACAGAATTCTCACATGGGATAACCTCCGGAAAAGAAATTTATCAGGCCCATCTATTTTTCCAAACTGCAAACAAGAAGAAGAAACAACTACCCATCTATTGCAAACATGCCACTTGGGTAGGAAATTATGGGAAAAAGCCATCTTTCGGTGCCAAAAAGAAAGCCGGGTACAAGGAGATCTCAAAGCAACACTACGCAACTGGAAGCAGTCACCTTATCATAGCAGGCTTCTCAACTCACTTTGGCAGCTCATACCGGGTCTCCTAATGTGGAACATCTGGAAGGAGAGGAACAGAAGACTCTTCAAAAACAAAACCCAAACACTGGAGCAGATATGGACTATATTGCATATAAACATCAAGGAATCTCTTTCCATCCAAGACTGGTCATCAGAAGACTTCCCAATGGATCACAAAGAAAAATCAATATGGGACAACTGGCCAATCACTCTAAACCACAAGCCTAACTCTCAAAACCAACATCTCAATAGGCAAAAAAAGTTAACAAAATGGTCCCCTCCACCTCGCAATATGTATCAACTCAACTTTGATGGGGCCTCCAAAGGCAACCCCGGACAAACAGGCTATGGGGGGGGTATTCAAGGATCACTTAGGTACCCCTCATCTACTCTACTTAGGCTCCAAAGGATGGGATACAAACAATTCGGCGGAATTGGAAGGACTCTGGCAAGGACTCACTCTGGCTCAGGAACACAGATTCTTTCCCCTTATAATAGAAGGTGACTCTCAAATCATTATCAATATGGCCACAAAACTTCTACAAGGAGCTCCAATCCACAAGATAAGTAACAGTTGGAGAATGGCGCAAAGACTGGAACTAATAAGACACTTGCTTTCTCAATACCAGGCAACTTCCTTCAAGCACACAGTAAGAGAAGGAAACAAACTTGCGGACTTTTTAGCCAATATTGGAGCAGAATTGGAGATGGATACCTATTTAGGCTCCACACTCAGCATAGCTACTGAGGAACAACTCACTGAATTCAAAAATTTAGTAGAGAAAGACCAGCCTCATCATCAGGCAATTTACCCGGATGCGGGTGCTCCTCGTATGCATACCCAGTATGCATAGTGCCCTTGCGGCAGCTGGCTGCACACTCGTTCACATTTATGAATGCATATCACATAGCAGAAGTTAGATTTTGGGTTCTTGAGCGATGTGAAAATGGTTCAGTCCAACATTAATGGTTGTCAGTTGAGCGCAGGGGCATTTATGTCTCTTAGTTGGCCAGCCATGAGGACTCACAGCCTTAAAGCAACCCAGCTCCTCCCCCGCCTTGGGCATTTCCTGTCTCTGAGCACTGTCAAGTATGTTCGCAGGTTTCATTCCCCTGGCGTCCTCAGTTCGTGTCTCCCCTTCCTCAATACTCATCTGTTCGGCTCTCCCAGCCGTAGGCTAGTGATTGAAATGCCTCGGCGCAGAGGAATATCGCGCAGAGGGGGTT
This sequence comes from Pinus taeda, assembly GCA_000404065.3. Lineage (NCBI taxonomy): Eukaryota > Viridiplantae > Streptophyta > Pinopsida > Pinales > Pinaceae > Pinus > Pinus taeda. The sequence continues at coordinate 89,145 of APFE030233143.1, forward strand.
CTTCGACTCCCAGAGGTCGAGCCTTGCTCTCCCCTTCTCAGAATGTTATTCCCATCTCTTCTGCTTCTCCGTCTTCACCCCCCCCAATCCAACCCGCCAGATCCCGAACACCTCCTTTCAGTCCTCCCGTTTCACCTTCCGTAGTCGACTTAACAGGCCAGTGGTAACTATCACTGCTACCATTCTGATGGCGGAAGAGGCAGAACAGCAAGATGACCTGGCTATCTCCTCATCTACTCAATCTCCGGAGGAGAGTCTGGCTCAGGGAGAATTGGAAGGAGCGGCGCTCACTGCCGAAAACATGCAGGAGGACTCCCTTGTTGTCGAGGATACCACCCGTCAAAGGATTTCGACTCAGGAAGACGCTCTGGTTTGTGGTCCTGTACAGCATGATTTTGGAGTTCTTCATCTAGTAACTCCTACTGAGGGTGGAGCGGAAGGCACTGAAGAAGCAGGCTTTGTAACCTGGGTTGCCTCACCAAGCAAGCCTGCTGAGCAGGACACTTACCCTCAGACCCCGCATGATTAATTGCCTCCTTCACGCAGTCTGGTTTATCCGACTCCAAGGTCTAAGTTTTGATTTTAGAACCTCTGTTACTGTCTTTTTTTATAATCTGGTTATGCTGCAAGTTTCTCTTGGTTCATATCTCGACCTTATCAAGGTTTTTTGGAACTCTGGTGGCTGTCACCACTTTTTTGGAAAGTCTGCTGTGTGCATTTTCGCCGCAAAATCCTGATGATGTAATCGTTCTCTTAAGCGCAATTTTGTCTTGTAAGGAGAGGTTAACTAGAAGCAGCTCATATCATTATAGTAGAGGGATCTTCTATCCATGTACAGCTGCTCCTTTCTAGATTCTGTTTTATTCCCAATTTGGCAAAAAATCTCCAGATACTGTTGTCGAGGGTTGGTTCACACCCCCTCTGAGGTTGCAACCTCACTGTAAATACCTCTTTTTTTCTTATTAATAGAAATAGTCTTAAAAAAATAAAAAATAAATAAAAATAAAAAATAGTTTTATACGACAGATTTCTGAGTAAATAGTTACTCAGAAATCAAAATTTAATCAATAAGAGCAGAGATACATAATAACAACATTGAGGCAAATTACCCATATCAATGCAAGTGCACAAATATGAATAAAATAACACATTCTTGTTATCATAAAAATGAAACTAGTATCTGAAACATTAGTATTAGAAATACTGATTTATTGAATCCATCTCTCTGACCCTGGTCTCTGTTAAGCGATAAAAGGTGTCTTTTTAACTCCTAATTATCTTCACATTAATTGTCAACCCAGGGACGACTTTTTATTTCAAGAGTGTACTCAATATGAGGTGGCTATTTACTCAAGAGTAATGTTTTGCAGTATAGTGCTTAAAAATGCAAAAGTAAATGAATGCTTGAAATAAAATCTACTTACAATTAAAAGAAACTTAACACTCTGAAACTTAAATTATTCACGCAGAAAACTATAACAATTTTCAGTCAAGGATACAGTAACAATAACTCATTCCTTGTTTAACTGATATAAATTAAATCAAGCATAAATAAGATCCTCAATCTGAAAACTTAGACAGTGGTAGTCAGTGTTCTTTACAGTTGTTGACCTCACACACAATGCTAAATAAACAATTGGAAATTGCAAAGAACTAAAGAAATTGTGCTACTGCAACTTAATCGAAATGAGACAATTTTGCTAACTAGAAGAATGTTGAAAGGCAAGCTTAAATAATTGCAGAAAGTAAATGAACAACAGTGCTAAGTTTTAGAAATGAACAACAATCTGTAGTGAACATTAAAGTCTGAAATGAACAGCGAAGCTTTATATTTGAAATGAACAATATAACAATATAAGTTGAAAAGGATAATAATCTCTGTTATGATGAAAAAGAACAGCCACGCAATTCAATCACAATTTGTGCAATAAAAGAAATTCATAAAGTACTATAATAGAACGCTGCAAAAACATGAAACTGTAAAGCAATGCGATTCAAAGAAATAAGAATTAAATCAAACCATCACACGACAGAAATTTTAAAGATATAATACAGCAGCAGCTTAATCCGCCAAAGGCTGGGCCCTTAGCCACTAGCGGGTGCTGCTAGGCTACTTCATATAAGATGAATGGACAACAACCCTTTTACTTATTAATCATCAAACTGTGAAATCATTACAACAACAAAAGCTTTGAGGATTACAATGGTAATGCAACAATCCCTCTTTCCTTCTACACTATATATTCCATCCTTAATAATCCATCATTATTCTTGAATCTCTAATTCTGAATCCTCAATTCTGAATTCATCATTCCCCTTCTTTGATCTCTGTTCTGATTTAAATACACAGAGAGAAAAGAGCAGTTACAACTGTGATGATTACAATATGATCATTATTACAAAATTGGATTGTTTCTAACCAATTGATCAACAAGAAAATATATTTCCATCTATCTTTCAACAAAAGCAAGGCGAATTTGGCTTTGCAGTTGAGATTTGGAGAATAACCGCAGCAACAAATCTGAGAAAATCATTCTCAAAGAACCCTACATTTCTCTTAATACAATCCGAATTTGGGCAAACCATTTTTCAATAAAGTTAACTTGGTCTATTCTGGACAAAACCCATGTTCCAGCTTTTCCAAATTCTTCTTCATTTGCCCAGAATCTCAACTGCAAAACTGTCACTTCTTATTCCAGCAAATTTCCGAGTTGGAATATTTGATGATGATTTGGAGATCAAATCTATAATTTGGCAAATATCTTGGAGGCTAAAATGGTGAGTGATATTACAAAATATATTAATAAATTATTATTGATAAAATCATGCATAATCATCAATTTATTAAAAATAAAGGAGAATAAATAATATTTTTCCATAAGAGCATAAATCATTATAAGATAGAATTATATGATAAAACATGATAAATTACATGATAAAGAAGAGTAGAAATGGGTAGAATAGGTGTTCAAAAGTGATAATAATAATGACATATTAATGGCCCAACATACCCCCACACTGAATATATTGCATGTTCTCATGCAACAAAAAATTGAATATATTATATGTCTTCATGCAACCCAAACACAAAACTCATGTGTTAACCAAGCAATAAAAAAATTGTTCATCCCAGCTCATGAAATGGATAGAACAATTGAGTTCTTCTTTAATTAATGAATATTCAATTTTAGCAATCTTGATAAAGACAACAATTTTTACATTGACGTTCAAGTTATGTGCATATGAAGTTGCAGCGAAATATGATATAAGTGACAACAACCTTCATTAACCATTTTCCCAAAAACTACAAACCAGCTTTTGCTTAAATTTGGCAAGTAGATTTATACTATATTAATGCTTCTATGATCCAAAAATCAGATCGTTTTGATGCACGAATTATGAGATATAAGATAAATGGTTGTAGGTGAGAGTATGTGATTTCTGAAATTTTACGAACTAATTTAACTTGAAATTATCTGGGTTTGTGTATTTTAATGATACGTTTGTGTTTTTCAGGAATCATAAGAACTAAGTTCATAGTTTTAAAAATATTATGGAAGTCAATTTCTGCACTGAAATTGTATGCCTTATGTCAGGCCAAGCAGTAACTCCACAAAACAAACAACTGATTCGTATATTATTCCATAGGTAGGTCATTGTTAGATACAATAGGAGTGATTGTTCAGTTCATCTCCCGATGACTGTTCACATTCCTAGTTTATTTATTTACACAAAATTCCCCCAATCATGAAGATTAGGTGTCAACATTCCCCCCCTTAATCTGAAGGGATGTTGGTGAGTCCAAGCATCATTCTGAATCATTCAAGCTTTTCCCTTCCAAGTGCTTTGGTGAAGATGTCTGCAATTTGCTCATTTGTGGAACAATGACGGAGATGGATTGTTTTGGCCTCAACATTGATGTCGAATCAGATGATATTTAGTATTGATATGCTTTGTTCGATCATGGAACTTTGGGTTTCTTGGCCAACTTTATTGCAGAGGTGTTGTCAATCATGAGTGGAGTTGATTGTACTTGTTTTACCTGCAAATCTTCAAGAATTTTCTTGAGCCACACAATTTCTTTTGTTGCTTCAGCTGTTGCCACGTGTTCTGCTTCTATTGTGGAATGTGCTAGAACTGATTGTTTGCGTGATCTCCAGGAGACAGCTCCTGATCAAAGACTCATAGCATATCTTGAAGTAGATACTCCAGTTTCCTTGTCTCCATCGAAGTCTGAATCAGAGTATCCGATCAAACTGAAGTCATCCACCTGTGTGTACTTGATTCTGTAGTCTTGAGTTCCTTTCAAGTACTTTAGAACTCTTTTTGCAGCAGACCAATGTCCCTCACAAGGCTTTTGCATAAACCTGGAGAGGATTCCAATAGCAAATGAAATGTCTGGTCTGGTAGTAGTAAGGTAGTTGAGAGTTCCTACAAGCTGTCTATACTTTGTTCCATCCTCAAATTCCTTTCCTTCAATAGATGTGAGGTTTAATTTTTGTTCCATTGGAGTAGTAAGAGGATTGCACTCTGTCATGCCAAATCTTTTTAATAAATCTCCAATGTATTTCTTTTGAGAAAGAAATATGGACTTTGGATGTTGGATTACTTCAATGCCAAGATAGTAATGAACATAGCCCAAATCAGTCATTTCAAAACTTTTCCCCAATTCCTTCTTTATGGATGCAATGTAGCTTTCATTGTTCCCTGTCATTAAAAGATCATTTACATATACCACAAGATATACAACTGTTTTGCCAACTTCTTGACAAATAAAGTTGCATCATCAAGATCAAAATGATTGAAGTCGAGTTTCAGAAGATGCTCAGTTAGCTTTTCATACAGGCTCGTGGTGCTTGTTTGAGGCCATACAAGGACTTCACAAGTTTGCATACTTTATGTTCATGTCCTTTCACAGCAAATCCTTCAGGCTGGGACATAAAAACATTCTCTTTTAGATCTCCATTCAAGAAGGCAGTTTTTACATCCATTTGATGGACTTTCCACCGTTCTGAGTTGCTAGTGCAAAGAGTGTCCAGATGGTGGCCCATTTTGCTGTGGGGGCAAAAGTTTCCTCATAATCGACCCCTTCCTTCTGTGCAAAACCTTTT
>APFE030233143.1:94275-128152 GCA_000404065.3 Pinus taeda
GGAAGTTGTTCAAAATCTGTAGACAAGTTCAATTCACAATCATAAGAAACATCCATATCAACAGGTGAATTAGAGTCATCTACATCACCCATTTTGTTGGTTTGAATTTCTGGTTCCTGTTTTTCCAATTTCATCAGGATGAACACTTTCAAGTGTCTTTGTCAGCCATTTTGGGGGACCTTTCTGATATGGTCCAGGCTGCTCTGTTGATTGAGTTGGGAGTGAATCAAGATTGAGTCTCCCAATTCTATCAATTACATCACTTAAAGCATCATCCGTTGTTGGAGTTTCAGTCGGGGGAGAGTATTCTTCAAAAGAAGATTCCACATGTTGATCTAGAATAGGAATCCCCCCTTCAAGATGTGGAATCTGATTATCAAATTCTTGAAATGATTTCGTTTTTGTGAATCTATCCAAGCGATCAAGTTGTCGCTCAACAACATTGTTAGATTTGGATGATTCGAGAAAAATTACATCTCTAGATACAACAAACTTTTTATTTACTTCATCATAGAGGCAGTATGCTTTGGAGGTGTTTGAATACCATAGGAAGATACACTTATGACTTCTAGCACCAAGTTTGTTTCTATGTACCCTTGGTATCAAAGCATTAGATGTATAACAGGTGGAACCAAAGACCCTGAGATGCTTTACCGAAGGAACATGTTCGTACCACAATTCATAAGGAGTCTTGTTTCTTATAGCATTAGATGGACATCTATTCTTTATATATGCAGCACATAGAACAGCATCAGCCCAAAACATTATCTTTACATTTTTGAAGAAAAGCATGGATCATACCATATTCAAGATTGTTCTATTTATTTTTTCAGTTATACCATTCTGTTGGGGATTATAAGGTACAGTAGTTTGATGTTTGATCCCATGTTGGCGAAGACAGCTTTCAAATTCATTTGATGTATATTATTTTCCATTATCAGTGTGAATAGACCCAATATGAGATTATGCATCATTTTCAATCCATTTATGAAAAATCTTGAATGTTTGGAAAGCATCAGATTTGTTCTTCAATAAATAAACCCAACACATTCTGGTGTAGTCATCAAAAATGTCATGATATATTTATTTCCATTTGCAGAAGGAATAGGCATTGGACCACATAAATCTGAATGAATAAGTTAAAGCTTCCTATGTGCTCTTGAATGTGAATCATGAAAAGACTGTTTGCTATGCTTTCCTAGAATGCAAACATCACATTGCTTAAATTTTCTAGGAATTGTAGGCAAACTAGCAACACCATTTTTCTTCAATAAGTTGAGACTATCATAGTTCAAATGTCCAAATCTAGCATGCCATAATAAACTTGATGGAAGTGTACCTTCTTCATGATGAGAATTGTATGAGAAATGTTGTGCATGAGCAGATGTTCCTTGCAGTTTGAGAAGCCTTTCTTCTTCTATAACCCTCATGACAAGTGAGTGATCAGATGCTTTTCTTACCTCAAGCTTGCCATCAAATATATGAATGGAGTTACGTTGCTGGCAGATGTGGACCAAGGACAACAAGTTTCTCTTGAGCTGTGGGAGATATAGAACATGATCCAGAAGAAAGTCTGGAAGACCAGGCAGATTAACCCTGATTGTGCCAAGCCCTGATCGCTTGATTTTGACTTATCTGCAAAGTATACTGCTCCATCAACATTGTAAGTGAAATCTTCAAAAAAATATTTTCTATGAGTCATGTGACAGGTTGCTCCTGAATCAAGCAACCAATCATTTTTCGAGGAAGCAAGTGAAGCATTAAACAAATCTTCATTTACTCCAACGTTACATTGTGCCTCAACATAGTGAGTGGATTCAGGTGCTTTACCTTTGTATGTATCATCAGTTTTACCTTTCTGTTGATTTCTTCTCTGCTCAATTTTGTCCCATGGTAGCTTGCATGTGGATGCATCATGTGATCCATTTCTTTTGCAGCAAATACAGTGTAAATCTATCTTTTCTCCTTGAGAATGCCTGCCCCCCCTGCCTCTAAAATATCTTCCTCTTCCTCTACATCCACCTCTTCCTCTTGTAGAATCTTGAGCAGGATGTTTTTCTTTATGAGCAAGGCACACAGTCTCTTCAGAAGACTCAGGGGTTGTTTTCTTTCCAAAAGATTTTTCTCTTTTAGCAAACTTTTTCACAAGAGAGTCAAAGGTCAAATCTTTGAGATTTCCATTTGCTTGTAAAGACTCAAGATAATTGGAGTAAGTAGGATAAAGTGCCTTGAGAAAAGCAATAAGAGGGATATCCAGCTCAACCTTAGTGGATTTGATATCATGCATTATAAACTTTATTTCAGATGCAAGAGCAAGAGGATCATTATTTTGCAGTTCAAGAGTGAAGATTTTAATCATGAGTTGGACGACTTCAAGTGCAGAATGTGAGTCATAGAGTTCTTTCAGCTTTTGTAAAGCTTCAAAGGCAGTTGAATATGATGAAATATGGCGACTCACCTCTTTATTTACAGATGTTGCGATTAATGCATAAGCTTTGTTGTTCTTGTTTTCTCAAATGGCGAGCTCTTTGTCTGAGGTAGGCTGTACTGGGTCACTGTCTCCTTCCCCTACACACACTCCTTTCCACAACTCATTGAAAATGAGGGTGCGTTGTATCATCCGGGACCAATCAGGATAGTTCTTCTTGCCATTGAGAACTATTCCTACCATAGAGATGATTGAATGAATTCTGTAAAAAAGCTTCTGATGATAGAAAAAAATACTTCTGCTGATATACAGTGAAATTGTACTCAAAAGGGAAAAAAGATTTCAAATACTTTATGCACTATGTTTTCTTCAAATCCCTCCAAAGTTTATAAAAATATCCTCATATAATATTTCCATATCACCTCCCTTTTTTTTTCTTTTAAACAAGAGCTCCATGTACATATAAAGTCAACAAAGGATTCCAATGAAAACCATTCAATAAGACCGCAATTCAATATATAAAAGCAGTGTATATCACTCAATGCATTCAATAACAAGCCCCTTTCGCCCAAATCCAGCAATCAAGACCTCATTATTTTCTGCGATGTAGTTCAAACAACCATCGTTGGGAACAAAGGCAGCAATCTTCTTTCCGTTCTTGATAAGCTGAACTCTAGCATACTTACGGTGTGTACCATATACACAAGTGGTTCACAACCAAAACTTGGACAGCGGTTCAATACCAAACGTTATGGACAGCGGTTCAATTCCAAACATTATGGACAAGCAGTTCAATACCAAACATTTCAAATACCATTCAATCTGCAACTTGTACGTTGTGTTAAAAAAAGGCTTGAATGTTGTGTTAAACTCCATTCAAAGCAATATACATTCAACGTAGTGAAACATGGAAAACTGGACAGTGTTGAAGCCATTCAATATTCAAATTTTGTAGATCAATGGGACAACGTTTTAAATACCATTAATCATTTCAAATAAAACTCAACAGCGTTAAAAACCATTCAATATTCAATATAGTGCAAGCCACAACGTTTCAAATACAATGCAGTTCAATGGGACAGTGTTTCAAATACCATTAAATATATGCCAAGAGCGCTTCAAGCATCGACAAAACCATAACATAGCGTTTCAATTGAACAACGTTCAATCCAGCGTTCAATGGAATGGTGTCATACCAGCGTTCAATCTAGCATTCAATACAACGTTCAATCCAACATTTCAATCCAGCATTCAATACAGTGTTTCAAACCATGTCAGTGGTCAGAAGTCATAGAATATGAAACGTTTATGGAGTCTGAGCGTATTCAAATGAACAGGGTGCAAAAATCATAAATAGAATATGTCAGGGCAGCGCAAGTGTGGCAGATAGAACGTAGGTAAGGCAGACAGAATTATAGAGAGAGCAATGGAGCAGATCAGGAGTTACAAAGACATAAAGGGTAAACAGGGAGCTGGCTCTGATACCATGTCAAGCCAGGCAGTAAATCCACAAAACAAACAACTGATTCGTATATTATTCCATAGGTAGGTCATTGTTATATACAATAGGAGTGATTGTTTAGTTCATCTCCCGATGACTGTTCACATTCCTAATTTATTTATTTACACAAAATTCCCCCAATCATGAAGATTAGGTGTCAACACCTTAAATGAGAAATAAAGTAGAAAACATTCATCATGCGTAGCAATTCCTCCCTCTCTCTGAAGAATTAGTATGCCCTCATGCAATGTTAGAAAACAAATTGAGGTGGTTGTTACCATCTATTGAATTCTATGCTTGGTGTAAAACAACATGGAATAAGGGAGGTGTTGAGAATGAATAAGAATAACAATAGATGATAAAGAATATTAATGACATGGTCATAAAAAAAGAAATGAATGAAAGCAACACTCCCCCAAACTGAAAGATGACATGCCGCTGAAAAATGGGAAGTGGTAAAGATGTGGAATGAAGGATGATAAATAATGCTCAAAATGGATTTTCATTAAATTCTCCTAAATTCGTAATAAATCAGAAAATTGTACTATTTTGCCTCAAGTTTTACCTCCAAAAAGAAAAATGTGGAATGACATATATGTATTGGCATTTGTTGAAGCTGATGTAGGCTGAGTTGGTGTTGAAAGTGATACAAAAGGTGGAATCCAGGCAAGCACATCATATCTGAAGAATTGTTCGTGTTCGCGAGTTGCTTGAGCTTCTTCTGTTAGTTGCAATAGTGTGGCCATGCTGCGAATAGAGTTTCCCCCCATACTTGTTGTTCTCCTGTAAACAAATCACTATTTTGCATACAATATTCTTGAATCCATAGTGTTAGTTTTGAATAGCAATAGATTAAGATGCATGCAAAAATTTTATTCAGAAACACTTTTGTATACATGCAATACTAATATTTTGTCAAATCAACAAGTTATGGCAGAGTGCAGTAATCATATTTCATACTATCCCATAATGCATACATTCTCCCCTCCAATTGGAAAAGCGATTCCATGACCATAAAGCATATAAAAAGTGTTGTGTTAACGGCAAGGCAAAGGAATGAACAATATAGTAATAAATGAAACAGAGTACACATATCAATGATAGGACGACGAGAGTTATGGTTATAATGAGAGTAGAGTGTGTAAATATAGTTATGAATAAAAGATAGGACGCTTTGGATTGATGAGCGAAAAAGGAAAAAGGACAGCAATATGCCAAAAAGATGCTTTGCTGACGGTATTCTAGCTTAAATGATGCGATTGATCATAAAATAATTTTTCATGTGTAAAGGTTCAAAATAGGGAAAAAATTAAGGAGATAACTTCTTTGATAAAAAGAAAAAAAGAAAAAAAAAATGGTTTTATAGTAATAATTGACGATAAGTTATAATTTTAATACCATAAGCAGAGCCTCTGCTGCCAGCAAGCATCCATAACCTCGACAGGGTTGCTTTTTAACCCATATGAGCCAGGATCCTCAATTTATAAATGGAGATTTCCAGTGCTATTCTACAGAAGAGACCAGTGTGCTGGCATGGTAACCAGATAACCACACTGCCATTCACTGGAATGTAGCAAAAGTGATCAGGCCGGCTCATGATGAGACCTCCTGTTCCAAGGATAATTTGGCTATCCAACAGATCATAATCCTGGTGTGGTGGCTATAATGGGAATATCACTTTGTTACAGCCTTATGAACATGGTAGACTAGCTCGTAATGAGACCCCCTATCCTCCATCTACGAACAAAATTTTATTGTTATTACACATTTTTATGATAAAAAGAGGGAGGCTCAGTACTCCTTCAGAGCAGGGATGGTGGAAGAAGTTGAACATGTCAATAGAAAGAAATACCCATAATCTCATTTATTACAGACAGAGAAGATTATAACCAAGAATAGTGGAACCAGCATGGTATTAAGATGATCAATCAGTGTCATGTACAACAAAAAACGATGCAGTAAAGTAGTATATAAATAATTGTGTCCATTTTGAAAAGAATCTATCATCAAGGAGTTGTCCTGTTAAAGATCATAATGTGAATGATATTAACTCGCTTCAATTGAATCCATAATTCTTGTCATCATAAAAGTAATGTACTTCATGCCATGAAAGGGAATTAGTAAAATGTGGTTGAAATGAACTAGGAATAATCCCATAAGAGGAAGAAATTGTTGTTCTCGAAAATACTCCCAAAATGTTGCTCCTTTAAAGGAACAGAAAAAACACTCAAAAAAAAGTGTTGTTCCTTGTAGAGAACAACAAAGAAAATGCATACCAAAAAGCAAAAATACATACGAAAAAAGTGTTGTTCTCTAAGAGGAATAACAAAAAATGTGAAAATGTTGTTCATTTCAAAAGGAATAACAAAAATGTGAAAGTGTTGTTCCTTCAAAAATGAACAACAAAAATGTGAAAGTGCAGAAGTGTTGTTCTTTTTAGAAATGAACAACAAAACGTGAAAGTGCAGAAGTGATGTTCCTTTGAAAAGGAACAGTAAAAATGTGGAAATGCAGAAGTAATGTTCCTTTCGAAAAGGAAGAACAAAAACGTGAAAGTGCAGAAGTGTTGTTCCTTTAAAAAGGAACAGTAAAACATGAAAATCCAGAAGCATTGTTCCTTTCGGAAATGAACAACAAAAACGTGAAAGTACAGAAGTGTTGTTCCTTTAAAAAGGAACAGCAACAACGTGAAAGTGCAAAAGTGTTGTTCCTTTGAAAAAGAACAGTAAGAGTGCAAAAGTGCAAAAGCGTTGTTCCTTTAAAAAGGAACAACAAAAACGTGAAAATGCAGAAGTGTTGTTCCTTTCGGAAAGGAATAGTAAAAACGTGAAAGTGCAGAAGTGTTGTTCTTTTAAAAAGGAACAAAAAAAATGTGAAAGTGCAGAAGTGTTGTTCCTTTGAAAAGGAACAACAAAAGTGCAAAAGTGATGTTTCTTTGAAAAGGAACAGCAGAATGCAGAAGTGTTATTCCTTTGAAAATGAACAGCAAAAATGCAAAAGTGTTGTTCCTTTAAAATGCACAATCATACAATGCAAGCACGCAAAAAACGAATTAGCTGTTCACGACATTGATGCTGAGAATGGGTTATAATTTGAGGGAAGCAACACCTGAAACACAAAATATAAGAGAAATTTAAAAGCAATATATAAATAAATTAATTAAGTTATGACAGCTATGATGTTATGTAAAAAAAATTGATCTCTTTGAAAAATGTTTTGGTAGCAGTGACAGGACATGAATCCTCAAATGGAAATCAATTCTTCATTTCTTCTATTATGAATCTGTTGGATAATGAGTTGGATTAAATTCCCTCATTTCATTAAAATTTCCTTCAAGAATCACTCGTCCATAAATTGACCTTTTTTTTCTCCTAGGACCTGCAAAAAAACATGTGTCTACCTGCAATAAAATTTTAAATCATGGAGAAATAGAGGTGATCGGGCTCTTCTAATCCAAGAATTATGCAAAAAATCAACAAGTAGTTACTTTGTATAACAAATCCATTGAGAAAATATCAAAGTAAAATTTATTTGTCACCTGCAGGAGAGCAGTGGCCAATCATTCTAACCTTCAGTGTTTTAACCACAACTTCTTTGTTTTTCGTCCAAATTGAGTGATTCCAAAGCCATATGAGAAATAATTCAAAGGTATACCTCCAATAGAAAAAGGTTTTAAAAATTCAATGATATGATATGTAAATTTTACTTAGAACAATCTGCATAACAGAGTCATTTTCGATTACCACACTTAGAACAACAGTGAATGTTTTAATCATAGATTCTTCGTTTGATGTCGGATTCGAATAATTAAAATTGAAAATGAAAGTAGATTCATTTATTTATATGCAATAGAAATAGGTTTTGAATACAAGAAGAATTGATAGGTCAAATACTCTAAGGAACATCCGGAAAGACAGAGTTTTAAGGGTGTTGATTTACGATAGACAGTCAGTATTTTTGATCATAAATTCCCCATATGATATCAAAAATGAATGATTATGATTGTATTGTAAACTAGATTCATAGGGGAATCTACCATAGAAACAGGTTTTAAAAATTCAACCATTTAGACCTCCAGAACCTGACTGTCCCAACTCTGTTCTTGAGTTGCCCACTAGACACCCTGTCAATGTTTTGGTTCTAACTTTTTCGTTTCAAATCTAAATTGAGTGATTTGAATTGGGTTAGAAAGTAGAAAGCAGGGGATAATTAGGATAGAATCAGGTTTTAAGAATATTCTCTTTTTGTCCCTTAAAACATGACTGTCCCAACTGCATTTTCATAAATTTCATCAAGTCCACAAGCCAAAAAAATATGATATTCAAGCATTTTTTCCAAGTTGGTGATAAAAATGAATATGAGTTCTTGTAGAACTATTATTTCCATTATAATTCATCTACATACACAAATGGATTAAAAAATATTATCACCGATGTTGATTTCCATAGCATGTTGCAATAAAAAACAACTAGTTTTACATTAAAACAAAATGTATTTATTTATGTCTTTTTTATTTTATTTTATTTTATTTTTTGCACTAACCTATTTTGATTTGAAAAATGAATATGATTATAAGAGTACTTCCAATGGAACTATTTTCGAAATAGGGCTTCATGTATGCACATACCCAAATTTGAGAAACGCATATTGATGAATATTAAGGTATGAAAAGCCAACTTCCCTTGAAAAGATGGTGTGAAAAATTGATGAAGTATGGAGTGATGCTGCAAACAAATGATGGAGTGAAACCAATCTTTAATATATCCTTTACTTTCTTGATTTCCCATAGCCATCATATCATGAAATTCTTGATCTTTTAAAATGGTTTGTTGATTCAAACTAGAAGAAACCTCACTTTTTCCATAACTTCTACAATTTTTGAATTTGAAACATTTTGAATCTCAATATAAGTTTTCTCCATTGGTGCATGTGAGATAGAATGGGTGGGAAGGGTGGATAAATTTTGCAGTTCAACACTGTAAGCATGTTGTACTAGTTTATTATGGTGAGGGTGTGGAATGAGTTGAGCAGGGAATTGTGTAGGGAACGGAGCATTTTGATGATGTGGTTGATTGAGTTGTGTGGATGGTTTTGATGGGCAAGTAGGATGTTGTGGAAGAGCTAGTGGAGAATATCGAAAATGTGTTTGTGCTACAAGATGAGGAAGAGTAGTTATGCAATCATAAGGTGAACCATGCCAAATTTGTAGACAAGATTGGTGGTAGTTATATTGAGATTGACATGGCTGCCCTAACACATTGGTATTCCATAATGGATTATGCAAGAGAATGGAGAGGAAGTGTTTTGAACCATACCTATAGACCATGATTTCCATGTTTTTGACCTTGTTGCAACTTCTTCATCCCTTCGATATGATACTTCCATCCAAGATAAGGAAGAACAACTATCTATGGGATGCTCCTTTCAGTTATGAGCGCAAAACACTTCATCAAATTCTTGATTTTTATGAACCTGCAAAACATCCAATTTTGAACTTAGAGAGCTAATAAAATCAACTTTAAAATTTTCAAATAAAACATTGATTTCAGCTCCTATGTTTCATGTTCTTGTAGTAGATTTGAAAAAGAAAGAACAAACATCTCTAGAATTCTTACCTGCCTTAGATATTCCTCTTGAGTACCTTATGCACAATTCACAAACATCATCATATGACAACTGAAAAACATCATTTTTTCCTATCAGATTTAAAAGTTCTAAAAATTCATCTTTGATTCCTTTAAGAATGAGTGTTTTTAAAATCTTCTTTTCCAAATGCTCATGTTTTGATTTTTGAAGGTTGTAATGAAATCAATTTACATAGTCCTCTAAGCTTTCATCTTCCCCTTGTATTATATTGAAAATATCTTCATCAGTGTTGCAATAGTCTTGGTACTTCTTCAAGAATATGTTCTTCATGTCCTCCCATGTTTGGATGCAGTTCCCACCTAAGCTCATGAACCATCGGAGAGCTTCTCCTTTTAGAGTAAGAGGAAACACTTTCAACCTTTGAACATTAATACAATAATCATATCCTCTACAAAGTATTTCAAACTCAAATAAAAATGTATCTGGGTCTTCATTTGCTAAACCATGAAAATTTGGTAGAGAAAATGGGGGAATTATGTGCATTTGTGTCACTCCTCCTAGATCTTTGATAGGGAATTCAAAAGTAGAAATTTGAGCCATTTCTTACCATAATAGAAAATGTTCTTCATTTGTTTCTTTGAGGCTCATTTTTAAAATTTTCCTGTCAATCGGTTAGTGAAATGGGTGGTGCTTACATCTCCACTTGAGTGAAATCATCAGATTTGTTTTTTCAAAGTTCCTATTTTTTTCTTAGTCATTCACGCAAAAATTCAAACATTTATTTATACCCAAAGTTCTTTAACAGTTCTGTTGGAAAGTGGGCGGGGGAGCAGAGCTTCTACATGCTTCGTGCGCAAGTTCTTACCTTCCGTTTTTAATACCTAATTCTTTCCTAACAAACACTCATCAGATGGACACTACTCTTTAAAAATGGCTACACTCTCCTCAACAATGGCGCCAAAATGTTGAGCGATAAAAGGTGTCTTTTTAACTCCTAATCATCTTCACATCAATTGTCAACCCAGGGACGACTTTTTATTTCAAGAGTGTATTCAGTCTAAGGCGGCTATTTACTCAAAAGTAATGTTTTGTAGTATAGTGCTTAAAAATGAAAAAGTAAATGAAAAGAACTTACTAAAGTGATTTTAGTGACATAGGGGGAGACGCGATGGCCAGGTTTTCGAATCCCTCAGTGCCGCCGACTCAAGGCTCTCAATTGTTGGGGCAATGGTCGAAGGGAAGCCCTGCATGAGCCTGCGCGTTAGGATAATCGACTCACGGTCCTGGATTTCCTCTGAAACGAATCGATTCCTGGCGGCAGAGCAAACCCTCTTCAGCTCTCGGATCTACGCCGCCGCTGCCCTCAAAGATCAACATTGCTTTGGAACGGCGTCGACTACTGTCTGGCGCCCAAGCACCGCCTCCCCGCTGCCCACGAAGACTGCTGCCATGCGATCGCATGGGTCGCCCTCGGAGGTGGTAAGGCAAAGCCCTGGCTAGGGTCGAATGTCGATTACTCATGGAGTTTCATGGCTGGGGATAGCGCTGGTGGCAACATCGTTCACGCAGGTGGCTCGAGGAATCATGCATGCAAGGTTGAGAGGCCGCGGGCAGCAGATCCGACCCACCTGAAAATCGTATGGCCCAATCTTGACAGATCTGGGCCGGATCTACCAGATCTGAGGGCCATACATTGTAGATCTGGGCCGGATCGAACCGTTTGGAACAAGATCCAGGATTATACAGCTCCCAGGCAACAGTTCGGAAGGAACAGGCAGCGGCTGAGAAGAGGATGCATAGATCCCAGCGATCCAGTCAATATCCGAGCACAGAATCGATGTTCTCGGATTTCTCTGCTCTTGACTGAGCAAATCTGGTCCTCTTTCACCCGGGCGCAGTGCTTTTCTAGAGGGCCCACAGATCCCTTCAAGGCAGATCCGCGTGGGGGCAAAATTTATCTCAGGTAGAAGATTTCTTCTCACCTGCGGAACCCCCTACGTCAAGAGGCGGAAGACCCAAAAGACTCTGGCCCCAAGCTGCTCCAGAAATCTTCTAATAATTCCTCTGCCCCCCTTTCAGATTCAAATAGTACAGATCTCTGGCAAAACCGTTATGCAATGGGTAAATCCAACAAATCTGGTACAGCATCTCAAAGCTAAACTGGAGCATAGGCTTGGGATCCCCTCAGCCATTCAGAGACTTATCTTTCAAGGTAAACAGCTCGAAGATTCTCTTCCTCTCTCTTCTTACAGCATAAAGAGCAACAGCTCTCTAGTGTTCTCCTTTCGTTTGAGAGGAGGAGCTGCAGGGAAATCCTCTTCTGCTCCTCCAAACTCCTACAAAGCTGCAGTCCGCCCTAAGATGCCAGCAACACCGGAACCTCCCAAACCCAAGCCTATTTTGGTTGACAAATTGGAGGAAGTTCCCTCTGTCGAGATTTCCTACCCTGATCTTGCAGACGACACCCAAAAATTTGTTGAAAGGGCCATCATCTGCAGATTCAATGGGCTCTGGCCGCGCTCTCAGGATCTTTATGACTGGATCAAGGAAAACTAGACTGACCATTGCAAAGTTTATTTCTGTGCAAAGGGATATTTTATAGTGTTGTTTGATGACCTCGAGCACTGCTACAATGCACTGGACGAAGGACCTTGGTTCATGGGCCCAGCTGGCCTCTTCCTAACTCCATGGTTTCCAGACTTTGACCCAGCTTCAGCAGTCATCACTAAAGCCCCAGTATGGATCAGACTCCCAAATCTCCCAGTTCATCTATGGCGCACTGAAGTATATAAGCAAATCGGCAACGCCTTGGGTCGCTTTCTAACAGGAGATTACCAGAGAGAGAGGCAAGGCCTCTATACATATACCAGAGTTTGTGTGGAGCTTGATTTAAGCAAGGGATTGCCAAAATACATCAATCTCAAGATCAAGGACTCTGTCTGGACCCAGCACATAGAGTACGAAAACACGGCCTTCCGATGCCGCCATTGTCACCTAACAGGGCACCTGCAAAACTCCTGCCCATCGCTGTCAACAAGAACAAAAAGGGGCCTCTTCGCTCATTCCAAGCCCAAGAGTTGGGCTCCCTGTCCACCGCCGCCAGCTGGAAGCTCCCGCTCCCCAAGTATGGAAAAGAAGGAAAGCGAATCAGCACCAGATCAGACGCCTCAGCCGATGGATCCGCCCCCGGACAATATGGGGCACACCTATGTCACAGCTAGCTCCCAGAAACGTCCCCATGAGACTTCTTCCTCTGAATCAGAGAAGGAGTCCCCGGAGACAGAGAACTCCAGTCTTCAAGTTGTCCTAGCCCATTCTCCCCATGATGGCTGGACAAAAGTTAACAAAAAGAAAGGGAAAAAACATTGTGGTGCAGTTTCTAACCCGCTGGGGTAATAGCCTGATAGTCAGTCTTGCTTTCGGATCTTCTGTTGCAGCTCTGAGATTGTTTCCTTCCTCCGAGACCGAGGTTGATGAGTCCATCATTTCCGGTCTGTCGGTCTCTTGCTCTTCCTATAGCTCTGTGTTGGTATCTTTCCTTCGGGACCGAGGTTGATGCATCCATCATTTCCGGTCTGCCGGTTTTTGCTTTTCCTGATTGTACTATATTTTACTTAATAGATTTAGTCTTTACCGAGAAAAAAAAAATGAAAAAGTAAATGAATGCTTGAAATAAAATCTACTTACAATTAAAAGAAACTTAACACTTTGAAACTTAAATCATTCACGCAGAAAAATATAACAATTATCAGTCAAGGATACAGTAGCAATAACTCATTCCTTGTTTAACTGATATAAATTAAATCACGCATAAATAAGATCCCCAATCTGAGAACTTAGATAGTGGTAGTCAGTGTTCTTCACAGTTGTTGACCTCACACACAACGCTAAATAACCAATTGGAAATTGCAAAGAACTAAAGCAATCGTGCTACTACAACTTAATCGAAATGAGACAATTCTGCTAACTAGAAGAATGTTGAAAGGTAAGCTTAAATAATTGCATAAAGTAAATGAACAACAGTGGTAAGTATTAGAAATGAACAACCAAACTATTATAGCTATAATGAATAGAAAACTGTTAAATTACTGGAAGGAACAACAAAGCTATTTTAATAGAAATGAACAGCAACCTGTAGTGAACATCAAAGTCTGAAATGAATAGCGAAGCTTTATATTTGAAATGAACAGCATAACAATATAACTTGAAAATGATAATAATCATGTTATGATGGAAAAGAACAGCCACGCAATTCAATCACAACTTGTGCAATAAAACAATTTCATAAAATACTATAACAACACGTTGTAAAAACATGAAACTATAAAGCAATGCGATTCAAAGAAATAAGAATTAAATCAAATCATCACATGACAGAAATCATAAAGATATAATACAGCAGCAGCTTAATCCACCAGAGGCTGGGCCCTTAGCCGCTAGCGGATGTTGCTGGGCTACTTCATATAAGACGAATGAACAACAACCCTTTTACTTATTAATCATCAAAATGTGAAATCATTACAACAACAAAAGCTTTGAGGATTACAATGGTAATGCAACAATCCCTCTTTCCTCCTACCCTATCATATTCCATTCTGAATAATCCATCATCATTCTTGAATCTCTAATTCTGAATCCTCAATTATGAATTCATCATTCTCTTTCTCTGATCTCTGTTTTGATTTAAATACACAGAGAGCAGAGAGCAGTTACAACTGTGATGATTACAATATGATCATTATTACAAAATTGGATTGTTTCTAACCAATTGATCAACAAGAAAATATATTTCCATCCATCTTTCAACAAGAGCAAGGCGAATTTGGCTTTACAGCTGAGATTTGGAGAACGACGCAACAACAAATCTGAGAAAATCATGCTCAAAGGACCTTGCATTTCTCTCAATACAAGCCGAATTTGGGCAAACCGTTTTTCAATAAAGTTAATTTGGTCTGTTCTGGACAAAAACCATGTTCCGAATTTTCCAGATTCTTCTTCATTTGCCTAGAGTCCCAACCGCAAAACTGTCACTTTTTATTTCAACGAATTTCTAAGTTGGAATATTTGATGATGATTTAGAGATCAAATCTATAATCTGGGAAATATCTTGGAGGTTAAAATGGTGAGTGATGTTACAAAATATATTAATAAACTATCATTGATAAAATCATGCATAATCATCAATTTATTAAAGATAAAGGAGAATAAATAATATTTTTCCATAAGAGCATAAATTATTATAAGATGAAATTATATGATAAAACATGATAAAGAAGAGTAGAAATAGGTAGAATAGACATTCAAAAGTGATAATAATAATGACATATTAACGGCCCAACAGTCTCCAACAATCCTTCACATTGCTTGAACTTTTGCTTTCAAAACTAGAGCTTCAATAATGCAAACTTTGCCCATCATACATAATTCAAAATATAAAAGAAAAATTCTCAATAATCCTCAGATCTAAGATTTTCTCTCCTCCCTCCTATAATTCTAAATTTCTTTTGTAGAAATGATTTTAGAAGTCCAAAATTGCGGATGAGAGCAACCTTTAATTACATTATGCAATCTGCTATTTATAATATTTCCAACAGTATTTTTGAGAAGAAAGTTTGTTGAAGAATAAATCTGTCCAATCAAATTTTATTTGCTTAAAATTCCAATCGTTAGTTGTTGGAACATTCTCATTGATTGAGATCATTTTCTCCATATCTCTTCTATTGTTTTCTTATAAAAAAAATCAAAATAAATTAAGATGCAACAATAAAATCAAGATGTTATTTCTGACATTAAAACAAATTCAATCAAATGCAATTAATTAATTAAAAAGGAAATCTAAGATTTTTATTGATGCATATGATGATTTTAATTGGCCAAGGATATTATTGACGAATGAATCTATATTTAGAAGAGGCTTGAACAAATGAAAATGAAAAAATAAAACTCAGAAAACTGATTTTGTTTAAAAATTTGGATCTTGATATTTTGCCTAATTTTAGACCTAATAAATGACTAAATCTATTAGTGAAACCTTCTCAAAATGTTCTCCTTGATTTTATCTTTCCAATGAGCCATCCTGGGCCTCATTTGGCCAAGTAAAACTCAATCTATGAGCCTTTAAAGTTGAATCAAATCTAACATAATTATGGAAATTATATTGCTAGACTAAAAAATAAAAAATTTTAATTAAATTCTAATCCTAAATTAGATTTTAATTATCTAATAATTAATTTTAATCTAACCAAAACAAATTAATTATTTATAAACTAATTAAATAATTAATATTAATTCTAATTAATAATTAATTTAGTTTTAATTTAATTAATTATATATATTATATATTAATTAATTAATTTATATTTTATAACATAACGTTAATGTACATAAGCGATTTACTACCCAATCTAAAGCAATTAATGAAGCCATTAACTTAAAACAACGAATGTGAGAATGGCTTCAAAACGAAAGTCAATGTTTAACTGAATGTCTGACTTAATATCGCATAGGAAACCTTGGATCGGGGTGTTTTTAAATTGTTTCGTTGAGAACTCGCGATGGGATGGAGCGATCGCATTATAAATTTTTATTATTTATATATATTTATTTTTTATATTATTTTATTTGTGGACCAAATTTAATAAGGTTTGGGTTAGGTTTTAAAATGAAATTAAGTGGGATCTTTTTATGGTTAGATTTCCAGTGGTTATTTTGGTATTTGATAATCTTAAAAATGAACTACAATTTAGTTTAGTTATTTAGAGAAAAATTAATAAAAATTCAACTAAAGACTAATATTTACAATAAATGTATTTTTTTAACTGAGATGATACAATTGATTAAATTTCAGAGTGTCATTTACAAACTAGTTGACCAAATGAGGTAAAAAAGTATCAATAGAAAGGTAATAAAAAATCGATCTCAACAAAGCAATCAAAACAAGAATCTAAAGAAAATGAAAAATTAATAAAATCGTAGGATAATAAAAGTCCTAAAAGGCGTTTAGCTAAAAACTTTGTAGAAAGGGTCCCCATTGTTTGAAATAAACAAGTCAATAATGGGGGCGTTGTGTTTTACCACAAAAAGACCCCACTTCCATAACTAGAATTGGAGGCTGAGGCACGCCATAATAGCACTCAACTCATGTTTACCCTAGAGAGATTGTAAAAGTGGGTAAATGTGGGATGAGGTGTTACAGAGTGGTATCAAAGTGGGATTGCATCACTAGACCTCTAGGTAAACGTAGATCATCATATAGGTTTATATGTTTGATGTGCATGCATGATGGCTAATGGTCATTATATGCATCACAATTATATCCATGCATGTCATTTTATTGCTATTATCGTTACATGCATTATAGATGCCACTTGATTAGTGTGGTCATATGCATGCGCATCGGTTAGTCATGTATGATAGTTAACTACTTGTTATATGCATGATGAATATTGTCATTGCGGTTAAGTTCTTAATATTGTTATGTGCCATACTAATATGGATTGACTTGTGTAAAGGTGATAGCCTCCCACGAGATACACAGAGATATGATTTTGATTATGTCTTCTATTTGGTTTATCTAACATGGTATGTTTTTAAGAAATAGAAGATCAGAGATGAAGAGTAGAATGGTGGAATACAATTCATATGACTCCACTTACAAGCCTGATGTGAAACCAATGGAGGAGGAAAGGTTAATTAAGCAACAAGGAGAATAGGATTCTCTTGATTTTGGACGATACATTGAGTTTGATGGAAGAGATTTGAAGTCACAAGGAAGATAATAACAAGTTTATTAAGGCATAGGAAACACTTGCTAGGGCTCAATAAAAGCAAGCAAAATTCAATGCAATGATTCTTCAAAACCTTTCATATTTGCAAAAGCAAGGATAATGGGGAACAGTCATGGATATAGGAAGGAGGAGAAGAAAAATGGGGCATATGCTAGCAGGTCTTAGAGAATACATATGATGGACAGAGATGACACAGTCAAAGGTGTTAGATCTTTAGATACATCTGACGGGAGGGGTACCACTTATGGATTTTATTCTAGCTTTGGTTCTCAAAGACATCATCGCCATTATTACCATCATCTGTATCAAAGGAGTGAGAAGTGGTGATTTCCAACAGAGTTCAAGAAAGCCAAGACTCCTTTTGATGGTGAGATGACTAAGTCAGAAGATGTAAAAGTGATTGGTTGCATGAGATGAGTTTGAAAGACTCTTCAGGAAGAAGTACTTATCTAAGAAATATCATGATGGAAAGGCCAAGAGCTTTGGATGAGGAAACAAGATCAAAAGGTTCATCAGTGGATTTCCATTATCATTCAAATATCAGATTGAGTTTGATGAACCCAAGTCATTGGAGGAAGCCATTAGAAAGTTGAAGCATTGTTATGAACAGTGAAATCACAAGCCTAAGTTCAAGCATGACTGGAAGGGTAATGAGAATACTAAAGGAAAATGGCTTGAGAAGTGAGGAAGATCTCAGGATGCAGTTGACTAGGAAAATGTGGCTCTACATAAGATACGACAAAGAGAGTACATGGATCTCAGCCTGTGGAGCGACAAAGTAAAGGCAATGGCAAAGAACCATTATGGTGTTGAACCTATGTTGGAGATCACCGTAGTAAGGATTTCCGTTTGTATTAGAGTGGCACAACGGGATCATGATATGCCTCAGATCTATAATGCCCAGGAGGTGCATGCAGTTGGGGATGTAGGTCAAATCTTTCCCCGAATCTATGCAACAGTGGATAATAGGTAGGAAGGTCACAATGCATCCATCATTGAGGTGAAAGTGGAACTAGGGGGAGAGCTCTAGGAAAAACCTCAATGCATTTTGCAATGGAATAAGTTCATGCTTTGAGACTAGGCAATAGAGCAAGTTAAATTGTATGGAAGCATCATGGGCCAAGGAAGCTACATGGTAGATGATTGATCAAATACAGGCATAATATTTGGTTCCCACTTACAGTTGAATTCATCAAGGGAACTGGAATCCCTTAGGAGATTATATTTGCAGGTGTTTAGTTACAAGGCAGTGTGCTTAGTACAACAAGGTAAGCTAACAGGTATATTGTTATATTTATTTATGCACTGGCAATTGTGTGTTTATGGAAGTATAACGCAAGGAATTGCATGGCAAAAGATATTACCATAGATTTTGAAGAAGGTTAAGGCTAAGATTTCAGTCATGAACCCTTGGAATCACTGGGAGAACATGGGGGTTGATTCATGGTGTATGTTGAAAGTCTGGTTATTTTGGTGTTTTATGATTTGTTTGTGCTTGATTTGTGGTTTTGATTGTGTTTGGTGCATGGTCATGCTACTTTCTTTGTGGTGTTATATTATTATTTGTTTTTCTTTATTTTCTTTATCATTCCTTCTTGTTCTTTCCTTTTATGTTTTTAGGATCTTAGGAATTGGTTAGGGAAAGAGGAAAGTTAATGAGGCTCAAGGAGAGCTTAGTGTAACCTAACAAGCAGTGTGAAGACCTGGATGAATCCTAGTGCATGAATAAAGGGCAGTTGAAGGCAAGCATATGACTACTAGTTGGGCTGGTTAGGTCCATTGGGAAAAATGGAAAATGACAAGACAATCATGAGAAAGGTAACAAGAAAGGTAAAGTAAATTTATTTGAGGTATTAGATGTCTTAGCTATGTTGGGAACCATTGTTCTCAATTTGTGCATGATTTGCATAGATAAAGGGAGTTCTCGTAACCTTGATCTTATGAACACTGGTAATTATGTTGTGATCATGATTATGCTAAGGATTATATATATACATGTATGTATGAATGCCATTATCTGACAGGGTCATTAAAGATCATTCTTGTGGAAGAATGATTGCTTTATGAAGGTGAATGGCATGAAAGGTTCTTGGTTTTATGAGGAATCAAGTGGGTAGAGTAACCTTGAAATATCTATGAGGTTAGTATCATGTGGATATGATTTGGATATTATGTGCTTTATAATTGTGCCTATGCTTATGTTATGAATAGGCAATGTTGAAGGATACATTAACTAAATGAAAGCATTGTGATATATGGCATGTTGGGATAAGCATGGACAGTGGAAAGAGCCACATACCCGAGACTTGGGTTGTGGATGCACATAGTAAGATATGGAAAAGACACTAAAGGAAAGGTTGTCTAGTAGAGACAATGTGGTCTCTAGATATGCAGTACTATTGTTGTGTACATGTTGCATATGTTGTGTTGTATACATGTGGTATTGTGACATGTGTATTTTTGTGTTGTATTATGTGTACATATATATGTCGTGTTGTACATTGTGTATGTGTATGTGTTGTTAAAGGCATTGGTTCTCAAGATCCCTGGAGGATATGAATTGAGATAGGACCTTTCGAGCCCTGTAATAGCTTGGGTTCCCAAAAAAGTTGTGGGTTGGAGCCCTATAACAACTTGGGCTCCCTGGAGGCTACAAGTTGAGATAATAGTCCCTAGATCCTTGGAAAACTTGGGAAGAGAACAATATTGAGTTGATATTAAGCATTGAGACAATATATTCTTTAGATGCCCTTGTTGTTGCTACTATAAATGGAAGAGAAGGAACTAGGTGCTTGTCAGGTTGGCAATTGATCTAGTGTGTGCATGTGGTCAAAGAGAAGAGAAGGCATCGGGTGCTTGTTGGGTTTAGCAATCGATCTGGTGTGTGTATAGAAAGGATAAAGAACAAAGGTAGAAGCAAAGAACACCTTAAAGATAAGTATCAATATTTTATTTTAGCTTTTAATTATGCACATAATCTATGATTCTGATTCATGATGGTTGAGTTTGAGCTAACCATATGTAACATGTTTATACATGATAATTTGATCAAATAATTGACTTGTTGTGATAGGAAGTAAACAGAATTGCAAGTGTACCTTATTGATGAGCTACCAATGAGGTATGATTTGAATTTATTAAAATTCATTTTGAGTCTAATGGAAATTATGTGCTTGGTATAGGAAAACATGGAAATGCCTTGGTTTGGCTGGTTGGAACTAACTACTAGAGAATTAGTAGTAGCAACAAAAGGAATTGGAACATGCAACAGTGTGTTGATAAAGCATTCAGGAGCAAGGCCATTGTGGGACACTGATGATGAGCCCCAGAATTGCGTAACTTATTGGGTTCATTTTTCCTAGTTGTTCTTCGTCAATCCACCATTTTTCATAGTTTATGCATGTTTTTTGAGTATATTTATGTTAGTTGAATGAATGAGGATAGTCACTTGACCAAGGAGGCTAACACATTATTAATGCAGATTTTTGGACAAATTTTGGGACCAAGGCCAAGCAATTATGAGCCAAATGACAGCCAAGCATGAAGGAACGAGGGTGAGGATTCATAGGAAGGGTGTCCCTTGCATTAAATGACCCCTTCCTTGAAATATCCACCCTCAGCTTGGAGTTTAGTAGGCCACCGAAAAGGATTCCCAAGGGCAGCCGAGCAGTCTTGAGTAAAGTGGTTGATCACTGGTAGTTGGAGCAGTCGAGCCCCTTGAATTAAGGAGGGCTATTGGAGACCCTCGTAGTGCATAAATAGGAAGGTTTCTAGCCTTCGTAGGTTACTTTTTGGACTATTGTTATTTTTGCACTAGAGTGCTGTTATTTTCTTAGCTCATTTTGTAGCTGCTGTTGTATAACTTTCTTGTGACATGGTTATCTTTTAGTAATGGAAAGCAACTTCATTTGGCATCAGTTCTAAGTTTTTCTTAGGAGCCTATAGCTCTTGGGGTTGGGCCCAACCCAAGTGCCAAGGCTTCCTTGTGTATTTTTATTTGCTTTTTATGTCTTTGCAAAATAATTTATGTTAAGTAGATTAGAATCTTGCTTGGTTATCTAGATCATAGTTGATGATTAAGAATGCTCTTCATGTCCAGATTCATTTGATAGGTTAATAACAGGGAAGATCTTCAGAAAAAGGCTATCAAGCACCTCGGATCTCACCTCTCCCTAAGTGGGACCATGAGCTGGTACCAAGGTGTCCTTGCTGTCAGTAAAAACACTATCTTTGCTTCGCCATGCAATTATTAGTGTTAGATTTTCATGTGCCGAAGTTGATATCAGTTGTGGTTACATGTTTAGGTTCATGATTTCTTAGTTGCATAGTTACTTCACATGATTTCGTTAAAAATAGATTTATGTTCATTTCCTTTGCTGTTATCTAGGTCAGATTAGGTCAAAGTAATTAGGTCCTTGATTTTCCAAGTCTTTGTTTGTTCAGTTCGAAAAATAACTTATAGAGCACCTGTAATACGTCTTTACCTGCCCATACTCCATCAATCCCATCTGCTCCATCCTCCAACCTGGATTCTTGCCTTATGTTTGCTACATTCGCTCGCTTTGCCCTAAATTCCCATATTTTTGTGCAACATTGCTCTACCCCTCCTTGAACAAATCCAACCATCCTCACCACTCCTCAGCTCCATTCACCAAGTCCTAGACCTCCTCACACCCTTACTTCACCTCCATACCCACTTCTTCACCTTTCTTCCTCCATCAATCCTCCAAAATCCCCTTTCTGAACATCCTGTAGAAAATTACAAAACATCCTATAGAAATTCCAGAACATCTTGTAGAACCCCTGCAAACTTCCTGTAGAAGCTCACGAAAATGGTTTCTTGATAGCCAAACTCTTTGAAACTCCCTAGAAGGGTGCTAGGGACCCCTTAGGCCTCTCTGAACCTTCCTAACCTCCTACAATCATTTCCTCTCATCAATCCACCTCTGCACAGTCAAAAACAGTTAAATCACATGCATGATAATTTTGACAACTTATTCAAAAATACAAAGAGATGTTTTCTTCATATTCTACTATAGAAGTAGCTTAAACACATGCATTTTACCTTCTTAGAAGTCAATGGCATCTCTTCCAGTAGCTTGCATCCTCTTTCTTGCATCAATAGGGCTAGCTAGTAAAATTAGGGTTTGCTAGGGTTTGCATTTCCTTTCAGCTTTTCAGTTTATTTTTGCAAGTAGATTAGCTTCCTTTGAGTTAGCTTTCATCCATTAGTTAAAAAGCTTCTTCTAAGAGCTCATAGAAGTTGGCTTAAGCTCATAACGAACTTGTGCCAGCTGACCAAGTGACAGCTGCGACAAGAGCTAGTACTTGTGCATACAACACCGTCACTTCCAAGTTTGTTACAAACTACTGGGTTGATAAAAGTAAAGAAGGGAGTCCCAGGAGTTGCAACATTATTGCTGCAATACTGGAGCCCACCAACTGGTACCCAATAGTGTCCATTGATTTCCATGAGAATTCTATGACTGGTATGATGGGTTTGAGGTAGGGATATGTCTTGGTTTTTTGACCTTCCAATGTGAGAAACCTTGCTAAGAGATGGACTGCCCGAGGGACTAGGAAGCAGAGAAGGGGATACCGAGGAACTTGGAAGGTGAGTGACTACATGGAAGGGTGACCAGATTTCCTAATGGACTGGGAAGTAGAGAAGGGAAGGTCGGGGAATAAATTTGTTTTGGTCAATAGCATTGCTAGATGGAATCAAAATCATATTGGGAGTGTGCCCTAGAAAAATGAGTCGATAATTGTTCACTAAGAGAACAAGTAGCGCAAGTATTGTAGCATTGGGAATTGCATGTAGGCTTTGATTTTTGCAGTGGATTCTAAACTTCCTAAGAAGGAGGTGAATCCTAGTACTACTTTTGATGTTGGAAGTGTGAGCCTCTAGACTTCTTTGTTGCTGATAAAGGAATTGTATCCTTTTATTTGTTGGTTGAAGCAAATGTGCATATGTATATATGTAAATATTGTATTGGGTTGTGTTTATAAATTTCTATAAACAGTATGTTTATTTTCTAGTTGAAGCAAATGTGCATAAGTATATATGTGTTATAATTGTAAATACTGCATTGAGTTGTGTTATAAAGCTCCAATAAGCAGTATGTTTGTCATGTTTTCAGCAATAGTCATTATAAATGTTGCACCAAGTTGTGTTTATAAAGCTCCATAAGAAGTATGTTTTGCTAGTCATAAGTGTCATAGAACATCAAGGACAGTGTTCCCCCTAGGGGGAAGGGTTTATAACAGCCCCAGGTTAAGTTTTATGTAAAAGAGTAAGACCAAAGTCATGAGACACGTATTCCAAGTTGAATGGTGGCAAAACATTATAGTGGGCATCACTTGTGGTTTATTAATGGCTATGGAAATTGGCAAAGGCAAAGAGACAATAAATAGAATTTAATTAAGGAAATAAAAGAAAATAGGATAAAAGGAAGGTGAAGAGATACAAATATTCATGCAAGGGAAATTAGAGAGAAAATGAACGAAAAAGGAAAAATAAAAGGAAGAGAATAGACATCAATGATAAAAAGATACTTAAGAAACATTTGACAGCTTTTTCTTAGCTTTGGATCAGGTGTAGCAAAGGAGGCAAAACAAACACTTAGACAAGCAAGTAATGGAAAGCAAGGGAGCATAAGAGGAAGTTTGGATAGCAGCAAGTAAGGTGAGAAATTAGTAGACAATTGTAGGTCACAGTGTGCATGTGAGATTTAGCATGTTTGGATTTGAATGCATGGTCTATGCATTGGTTTATTGTTTATGTTTGTTGTCATTGGCATGGGATTTTCCTGGATTGACAGTGGTTTCAACCTTGCCTTGCCATTTCCTAGATAACCATGGTGTTGTGGGTTCCTTGTTTTAGTTGAAGCTTTGGATGATCGGTAAACTTGGATCCTAGTTGAGGTGGTGTTGGGAAAATTCCCAAGGGTCAAGGGTGGAGATGGGATTTCTCCTGAAAATATTGACGGATGGCTGGAGATATGAAAATTCCTTTAGAGCTAGGAAGAAATTTGGAGGCATCCATGATTTTTTGGTATTAGTAATATCTAGATTGGTTTAGTTGAAATCATTATGGTTGAGGGTTGAGCTGATATGGCCTCTAGAAGCCCGTTGGTTCTATTTTGGTTTAACCCATATGATCTCACATTCATGCCTAGAATATGGCACAAGGGTGATTGATTGAAAGAGAGATTTGGTTCATTCCAATCTATGGTCAGGTGGTACGTGGAAGACCCTGACTTGGTTGGAATTTGCATGTGTTAATATAAGTTATTTTATTATTGTTATTAATGAACACTTGTACTAGTTATTATGTTGATCTTATGGTTGGTTTGTCATGGATTTTATGTTGGTTATATGCATGGTTATATGATGTTCTCTTGCTATGGATTTTGTTCATGATTTGATAATTGATTGAATGGTTGATGAATGCATAGACTAACAAGTTTTGTTGCAACTACATTGAAAGGGAATTGGACCTTCTTGATAATTCTTTGATGAAGTTCAAAATTTTATGATCAGATATGCATTCATGACCTGTAGCTTCTATGATTACTATCTGTTTTATGAAATGTTTATCATGTATTAGACATGTCTTAGTGTAATGTTCCCAATTTTTGTGAGTGCAAAGTTCACTAAGGAGTTTTGCTAATTTTTGGTGATATTAAATAAAAAGGAGAAATATTATTTTGTGGGAGAAAAGTGGAAATTATTATTTTAATGAAGAATGGAGACAAAGTAATATTTTATTAGTGGAAGGTGGGGACCACCAAGGGAGAGGAATAGAAATTATAAATTGAACTTGGAGGCCTCCATTTGGTATCTTTGACATTTGAAAACAAACAATCATTTGTACACTTTGTTGTTTAGCAAATCTATTGGTTGTTTAGCCACGAGTCTCTCAAGCAGGAGATTCAACCTCTACTTCAAGGGACCATCCATGCCCTCCCTAGGGAGGCTATTCTATAGGAGTTTTTAGGAGTTACAGGGCAACAACACACATCAATAACCAACGTAGAGAGGGGAGTGCATATTTTTGGGCAGCCAGGAATCATGCAGAGGGAGTTTGAGACCAGTAGGGATCTCATTGCTTGTTAGGAGGTCAGGGATCTGAGGTAGAAGCATTGGGTAGGCATTTTCGTTGGATCTTTCAGCTAGTCAAGCCAGCATACCATCAATTCACATTTCTGGGAAGAGGGGCATCATAGAGGCCACTCAGTAGAATTTTGTGGTGTTTGGGAGTAGCTGATCCAAGCCAAGATTTCATCCAAGAAGTTAGGAGTTGGATAGCAAGGGTGAACCCAGAATTTTGGAGGAGTTTGTAGAGGGATTTGCAGGCAGTTTCTAACAGGTTGAATTTGGTAGCCATACCTGGGGTGAGGCTCCATGGGGGTCAAAAAACAGAAGTGAAAACTAGCCAAATTTCCTTCTAGGTTTTTCCAAGTTTGGCCAAGGAGTCTGAGGTTAAAAGCATATAAATTTCTAGGTAGTTTTAGTGCACTTTCCATCCATTCAAAATTCAGCAGGGCAGTAGTTTTCTAGCAGCGTGGTGCAGATTGGTGAAGTAGCTAGGCAACCTTCAACTCAACCATTTTCCTACCTAGGTTTCATCCTGCTTGTCAATTAAGACAAGCCCAGGTACACCATTCCACTATCTATTGTATTCCTCTTGCAAAAATATAATAAAATGGCTCAGAAGTTCTTCATTTGCATTTCTTTTGTGCGTGCTTGATTAATATCTCATTTTTTTATTTTGCTGCATAGAATATTTGTTGTTATCACTTGCATTTCCTATTTAGGATCATTACAGTGGTATCAGAGCATGATTTTGGCCAGTTTTGGAGCAGCCATCAAGATCATGGAAGATTTGGGCATGTATGCTGTTTTGGGGAAAACTAGTGTCTTTTCGATCTGCTAGTCCCACTAAAATGGGTAGCTATCTTAGAAACAAACAATCAAAGCACTTCGAGATTTCCTTTATGTATGATAGATAAGAGAGAAGAAAAGAGGGCCAACTTGGATCTTTTGCTTGACTCCTTGCTTGATTTCTCTCTCCCTTGATGGAACTTGAGACTCCTCTCCTACTTGTCTCGCTTTAGAGAATACTTGTAGAGACAAAGCAGCAAAACACCATCAAAGCATCTCAATCTATAATATCATAAACAATTCATAATCAAAAATACATTGACCATACAATTTCATTCACAAACAACAAGATTCACAAATACACGATTATATGGAGGAAAACTCAAAGAACTTTATTAATAGTAGAAAAGAGGATTACAACCCAGCTGTCTGATCTAGCATCATCCTCCCAGCATCAAAGCCGTCTTCACCTCATGTAAAGCAAGATCAACCAACAATACAATGCTTCTTCTCAAAGACAAACTAACAACACTTCTTTACAAATTACAAAGTTCTAGCCTCTAGATCTCTCAGATGAGGGATCCATTTATAGATATTTGCAGAGGTGTGAGTCAACTCTAGGTTTTTGATTAATATCATTCCACTTGGAGATTTCTTGGATCTCTTACTCATCCCTGGGCGAATTCAGAGAGGCAAGTTTCATAGAGGAAGTTTCTAGAAGATTCCATGAGCATCCACTTAGCAAATTGCCTCAGACATTTGTCCATTCTTGCTCATCGCACCCCACAGAAGGTTTTTTTAGTATGCATCACACCTGGATAGTGTAGGAGTCAGTATGCATCACACATTGACCAAGGAGCAGTCAGTGTGGTCAATTTTTGGCCAATTTTGAGTTGTTTTTCAAGTGGAACTTCTGGGGAATTATGTAATCAGTTGACCATGATCTTTTAGGGTATGAAACAACACTTTTAGGGGTTAAAGAGCCCTTCATTTATCGACATATATTATTGGGGTTGCAGTGCCAAAATATGTCTATAACATATGCACTGTGAAGGGTGAACTATAGACAAACCCATGGCTCAAGGGAGAGTGAGTAACATTGAGGGAAAAATGACCCTCACCCACTTTGATGGTTCAACTAGGAGTTATGTTAGAAAATGGGTACAATAATTGGACACATATTTCTGGCTAAACCCCATGAGGGAGGTAGACGCTATTAGACATGCCACTTTTCACTTTGATGGATATGTTATGGAATGGTGGCACTGAACGCTGGTCCCTTTGGGCCATGTACATATCACATCCTACAAAGAGTTCACACAGAGGCTCATGGAGAGTTTTGACCAAAAGGACACCATACCCCCTCAAAAGGAGTGGATAGGATGAGGAAATCTAGAGGATGAAACCAAGAGGCATTTATACTAGTGGAGACCAGGCTTTAGATGTCAAAATCTCGAGGAGGAGGTTGAGCAGGAGGACATGTAGGATGGTGAGGGGCACATCGATATACCTGGTGTGGTGCAAGAGTCACCATTATTAGAGGCCTCTTTGGTAGCTCCAACTGACACCTCAGTTGAGGGAGTAGAGCATACACTCGAAGGGACATCTATTGATGAGATTCTAATAGTTGATGAGGTACCCACTGTTATGACCTAGTTTCTAAACGATGGCTGCCCACAACCGGTTGATGAGGTGCCTGGAAGCATACTTGTCATTGAGGAGGTACCAGAAGAGATAGAGGGGTCCAGAGTGGTGACTGAGTTTACAGAGAATAACTTCCCTCCACGGTTTCATCAGTTTCAGGCTAACCTTCTAGCGTTGAGAAAGAAGGCCATGACAGTGCAAGAGGCCATTCTACAGCAGAACGAGGAGTTGGAGGGCATGAGAGTAGTTTGTGCTGAGTTAGCAGCCAAAATGACTCACATTAGGGAACAGTTGGGTTCCTTAATGGTTCAGTTGGAGTGCACATTATAGCAATGGGAAAACCCTACTCAGACATTACAAGCTGGTAGCACTAGTAGGTTACCTCTACACATTGGAGAGGGAGAGGCAGAGTCACCTCGACATATTTTATGTGTTGATAAGGATGGTGAGATGAGGCGACATGAGTTGCACAGGCTGCATCCTTGATAGGATGGAGGGTTAGTTCCATGTATGGGATTTTATGCTCTCGATCCTCCCGTTGGGGTTGGATGGCGAGAGATATTGAGTTGGCATCTAGTGGAGTTGGCTAGGAGGTTAGATGCATACATGGCCACAACTCAGTGGAGGGTGTGGATTACCAGGGGGACTCGAGGGCCAGACTATTGTTGGGATCCAGGTGGGATTCTCCATCACATCGTGGAGGCAGTAGGTCATGGTAGCAACTATGTGATGGACTCGATGGTTGGGTGCACACACCTTTTCATATCCCCTTCAGAATTCTTGACAAAACTAGTGACATGATGGATTGGTAGAGGAGCAGGCATATTTCATGAGTTGTCATGGAATATTGATTGTGTATGGAGTCACAAGCTGATTAGCCTACTCTGGTAGGATCTGGTAGGAGGAGGTGCCATCGGGAGACCACAAGACATGGAATTACTTACAGACAATTCTCTCTCATTAGTATATTGGACACTGGAGCTACTGAGGATAGACACAATAGTGTCATTCCCATTGGCATGTGAGGAGTCATAACTCTCAGCTCTTTCAAGGAAGATAGGGAGATGTAGCCCACATCATGGAGGGATTACTGTCAGAGTCGTGGATTTGTTGGCACATGCGAGATGGCATATGATAGAAGGTGGTTCGACAGTAGGCAGTGGTACCTAGGGGTGCACAAGGATATGTCGTAGAGTCTAATCTTATGCAGAGGGATGTAACATGGTGCATACATACGCAATTTTAGAACCTAGCATCCAATGTAGTATAGAGGTATGCAGTGATGAGTAGTGGCATGTAGAGGAGCATGGATATGCATGGTTGTTTGATGTAGCATGTTGGTTTGCATTAAGCGACTCCCATCGCATCGCATATATGTGGGGAGAGCCAGATACAATGACATAGGTAGGATATGAGATGGTATAGGATGGTACATCAATAGCACGAGGTATCCAGTGGTGTATAGGGGTAAGCTGCAGGGTACAGTGCCAGGTAGAGGACTACAGGGATACTTGATGGGATGCAGGGGCATATGGTGATGCACAATGAGGTCTTGGAGGGTTGCCTCCAAGGAGACTTATGGATGGAGACACTGGGCATACTTTGGGTGTACTTCACCTAGGATCGACAAGGATGCAAATGAGAGATATTCAATGGTATCCATGGGAACTCACATTCTTGTCCTTCTTATACATCACTACAGGCATAGACGATTTGGTTGTTTTCCTTGACACTCTGGGCGTGAGTAGCTGGGTACAGGGAGCTCACCCAAGATATTGGGATGACACTTAATGCACTAGGGGAGAGACTTCTCAGTGGTGGCATTGGGTCTGTGCACGAGTTGACAACCATAGGTTGGGGGATGAGGTGATCATCTGCAGGGGTGGTATATCATTCATCAGTAAGCCTATGCCTTCGGAGCAGGTCATGAGAGAGACATGTGTCACTCTTTCCATAGGGCATGTCAGGACCATGCATGAGCAGAGGATACTATGTATGATTGAGGTAGCTTTCCATTATGTGCCTGACCTCCAAACATTGTATTGTCACACTATCGAGAGGGTGGATGGCAGAATCCGTGGTGATGGTTGACAGGAGTGGGATGGGTCCGCATACACTGAGTCGATTGCGAGTATCAAATAATAATCTAGAGTAGTTATTTCACACATGTGGCTTCCAACAGTCATCAGTACTACGTAGTGGCAGGCATAGGGAAGTTTAGCATGCATTAGATTAGTTCATGATATATGGTATTGGTGCCTATATGTCGGTTTCATGCAGGGATTAGGGACAAGGAACAGGTAGATTCCAATAGTTCTTAGAGCTATGCCACAACAGGTTTGGCTATGGGATCCAGGGATTGAGTTGATTATTAAGACACTCCATTCTGTGATGAATAGGTTCATGGGAGAGAGTGATCTAGTTCACCTTGGGCATGACACATGGGAGATTGCTAAAATCTCCATTGTATGGTGAGGTAGATTTATCCTATTGTTGCTCAAGATTGAGATTAACAGTGGATGGGTAGACATTGACATCATGGATATGCCTGGGCAAGATAAGCTTGGCCTTCACAGATATCCCACCATCAGGTTTTGGGAGGGGAGGATACAATCTGAGCATGATGGGAGGTTTGTAATAGTCAGAGTGACGCAACTTCATCATGGTGGCACCCTTGTGAGACTAGCATGGGATTTGGGTACAACAGGATTTGGTGGTTCATCTACCCTAAGTGGTGAGCTTCTTTCTATAGGGAGAGATCATTCATATATTCCATTGGAATCTAGTGTTTCGTTGTTGACATTGGGATCGTCACTAGTATGGAAGGATGTTCAACAATGAGGAGTGGTTCAATGGCACATTTGGGACCCTAGCATTGGCTAGGCCAATATTTGGAGCAGCAGGATATTGCTTGAGGACAAGAAATTTTTGGTGGGGAGAACTATAATTTTCCCAATTTTTGTGAGTGCAAAGTTCAATAAGGAGTTTTGCCAATTTTTGGTGATATTAAATAAAAAAGGAGAAAATATTATTTTGTGGGAGAAAAGTGGAAATTATTATTTTAATGAAGAATGGCGACAAAGTAATATTTTATTAGTGGAAGGTGGGGACCACCAAGGGAGAGGACTAGCAATTAGAAAAAGAGCTTGGAGGCCTCCATTTGGTATCTTTGACATTTGCAAATAAACGCACATCTGTACACTTTATTGTTTAGCAAGTCTATCGGTTGTTTAGCCACAAGTATCTCAAGTGGGAGATTCAACCTCTACTTCGGGTGACCATCCATGCCCACCCTAGGGAGGGTGTTCTACAAGAGTTTTCATGAGTTCTGAGGCAGCAACACACATCAGTAACCAATATAGAGAGGGGAGTGTGTATTTTTGGGCAGCCATAAATCACATAGAGGGAGTTTGAGACTAGCAGGGATCTCATTGCTTATCGAGAGGTTAGGGAGTTGAGGTAGCAGCATTGGGCATGCATTTTCGCTGGAGCTTTTAGCTAGCCGAGCCAGCATACCAGCAATTCGCATTTCTGGGTAGAGGGACAACACAGAGGCCACTCAACATAATTTCGTGGTGTTTGGGAGTAGTTGATCTAGGCTAAGAGTTCATCCAGGAAGTTAGGAGTTGGATAGCATGGGTGAACCCAACGTTTTGGAGGAATTTGTAGAGGGAATTGTACGAAGTTTCCAGCAGATCGAATTTGGCATCCATAGCTGGGGTGAGGCTCCAAGAGGGTCAAAAAACAGAAGTCAAAACCAGCCAAATTCCCTACTAGGTTTTCTTGGGTTTTGGCCAAGGAGTCGGGGGTTAAAAGCATATAAGTTTCTAGGCAGTTTTAGTGCACTTTCCATCCATTCGAAATTCAGCAGGGTAATAGTTTTCTGGGCAGTGCGGTGCAGATTGGTGTAGAAGTTTGGAAACCTTTAGCTCAGCCATTTTCCTACTTGAGTTTGGTCTTGCTTGTCCATTGAGACAAGCCCAGGTGCACCATTCCACTATCTATTGTATTCAGCTTGCATAAATATAATAAAATGGCTCAAAAGTTCTTAATTTGGAGTTTTCATGTGGGTGCTTGATGAATATTTCATTTTTGTATTTTTCTGTGTAGAATGTTGTTATTACTTGTATTTCCTATATAGGATCATTACACTTGGGCAAGGTCTAACTTTAGTATTTATTGTTTAGACTTATTTTCATCTTAGACCGAATTCTAGGAGTTCTAGGCATTTTTGGGTAGTGGTAGGAAGGCTAGCCTTGAAAAAGTGTCACAGATCTTGCCATTGCATGAACAAAACTAAAATATTTCGGTCATAATTGCATGCATGAAGGCTTATGGGTGCAGCTATATCCTCCCAACTGCATACATAGTGTGTTATGGGTGCGGTTGGGGTGTCAATCTTATGAAAATGAGTTCTAGCTTAAGGATTGATCACCAAGGGTGGTTATCATGATATTGAGTGATCTAGTGTCCTTGACGGGTGGTAGTATGTATTTTGGTTTGTAGGCCCCACTTCCATAACTAGACCTTGGAGGTTGGGTCATGCCATAGTAGCACTTAGCTCATGTTTACCTTGGAGAGCTTGTAAAAGTAGGTAAATGTGGGAGGTGTTACACTTTGCGAGTTCACCATAGTCTTCCCTACACCAAAGTTCCATACAATATTGGAGGTGTGAGTCTCTCTAATCATATACAATTGCTTCTTTAGGAACACAAAGATTATCCAACTTGTAGAGTAACCCAACCTGGAGATGGTAGTCAATAGTTTTGTCGCCATCCTGCACATGACTCCAACTTTGCAATTGTTGAAACACCTCCTTGAAATACTCATTCTCTGAATATGGCTTTTTGTATGCATCATGGGTGAATGGCTCCATGTGCATAAGAGTTCCCAAAGATGTGATCTTTGGTGTAAGTGGCCTTAAAAGCATGTCAGGTAACTTGTTTTTGTTTCCCTTCTTGCACTTGATCACAAAATGAACCTGTTGTAGAAACCCCATCCACTTGTAATGCCTGGTCTATTTTAGCTTACTCTAGGCCTACAAGTACTGTAGTGGCTAGTGATCTGTGTGGATTATTTTCTCCTTTCTCATAAGGTAGTGCTTCCACTTCTTCACAACTTGCACCAAGGCATAGAGCTCCTTGTCGTAGGTATGGTACTTAAGAACCACCCCATGAAATACTTCAAAATTGTAGCATACATGCCTTCCTCCTTGTATTAAGACCACTCCTATAGCATACCCCTTCACATTTGTCTCCACTTCCAAGGGTCGTTGTAAGTTTGGTAATGCTAGAACTAGTGCTTAACTAATATTCTTCTTTAGCTCCTCGAAAGCCCTCTGTTGACCCTTTCCCCATTGGAAACTCTTGCCACTTTTTGTTATGATGTGGAGCAGTATTGTTATTGCTAAAAATGAGGTTATGAATGTAATCAGGTATTGTGTTGCCCCAATGAAACTCATAACCTCATAAACATTAGTAGGCACTATCCATTTCAATATGGTCTCTGTCTTGGCAAGATCTATCTTCAGCTCTCTTCTACCTATCACATACCCAAGATACACCAAAGTCAATTGTGCAAACACACACTTCTTGAGATTTTCTAGCAGTTGGTGCTTCTTTAATGTCTCTAGCACCTGCGTCAAATGTGAGATGTGCTCCTCCTAGGTAGCATTGTATACCAGTATATCATCCAAATAGATAATAACAAATGAACCTATAAAAAGGCGCAATACATCATTCACTAATCTCATAAGTGTAGTTGGTGAATTGCACAAGCCAAATGGCATGATTAACCACTCATACAAGCCTTGCCTCGTTTGTAAAGCAGTCTTCCAGGTATCTTCTTCTTTGACTCGAACTTGGTGATATCGAGACTTTAATTCCATCTTGGTGAAGTATTGAATATAAGAAATTCTTTTAGTAAAAATCACATTTGAAATATTATGCCAACACGTTTCAAACCATCTAGTGTCATTCATAGTCAAGACTAGATGAAGAATTAAATCTTGGCATAAGATTAAATAAAAATATTGTCATATAGAAA
>APFE030233143.1:135995-149702 GCA_000404065.3 Pinus taeda
AGTCTGTTTGTCATACTTTATAACCACTCTTGAACACGACACTTTCATTCACCTGGGTTGGGAAATCCTTTACCTAACAGTTGATCGAACCATATTGAAAGTCTTCAGCCGGTTTCTGGGTATTAACTTTGGGTCAAATCATCACCAAACCATCTGTCGTGTCGTTATGTGTTCAAGAGCTCAGTGCAAATAAGCCATTCATCTGCAAAATGTCTGTCATCCATCTTGACCATCCCTGAGTCAGTCCTTGCAACTAAATTTCTTCAACTTGATCTATGATTTCGTGTTGTGGGCTTATCTACGACGGATCGCTTTCTATCGACTTCAACTCATTATCTAGAAAGATGATCTAGGAATCATCAGTACCTTGAGATCTGCATACCTCAATGGCAGTTTCTCGCCTTTGATGATAGTTCACATCATTGACTTTCGATCAAAGGATTCCATGACATGTTTGACATCAACATATCTTATCACATTTCATGGATTGTGCTGAGTACTTTGAGAGCCATTGTCATTATTGGTCGTTTCTCTCATGCTTGTTAACAGTTTACATCATTGACTGGTAATCAAGCGGTTTCTACCATGTTCGACTTCGACACATTCAATCGCATGGATAGAATCGTACTGTTTCGGGACATAGAAATGAAGACCCTGGATCTAGTTTCCGCCATCCAGGCTGCGAGAAATTTTGTATTCATTATATTATGGACATTCATAAACAAATGGCTGCGTCCATACTGTGTCCACATGTGTCTGTACTTATGATGTGTTACGAGATCATTCCTATATCAGAGTAGTAGTTAGTCTTCTAGTCAGTTTTCAGTCTCTTAGTCAGTTTTTTATCTGAGTATGGGAATGCCTACCTTAGCGATGATATGATCTCATATATATATTTTGCATTGAATGTTTTTACAGGTTCCAACCGGGCTCTCCGCAAGATGATCCTCGAAATGATAAAGTACTTCACTCTTCCTAAATGATAAATGAAATCCTCATCTACTACAGACTTCGCACTTTAGGGGTCAATCTGTTATACAAAAATATCGTCACCTTGATTATTTGCAGTCAGTATGGGTCTATCACCACCTATACCAACCTCCTAAGCGAGTCTCAGACCTCAGCTCTTCAAAACAAGCTTTGGAAATGAGAGAAAGACATCAAAAAGCAATGTAACTCTGGTTCCGCACTTTCTCTCACTTTTTCCTGCGGGCCCGCAACCTTTGTTCAGAGTACCTACGTACTTATACGCTCTGTATGTAAAGGGGAGGGTGCATACCCCTGTGAAAGTCAAAAGGCGCAATTTTTATCTTAAAAAAATCACTTTGGGTTAATTCTAGATGTTTCTAGAAGGAATTTTGACGTGGATTGTTCGCTCCAAAGTGGTCCATGCATCCCAAAAGAGAAGGAGCTAATCCCTTGTTAGGAGGAGCTATCCCTTTGAAGGAGGATTCTATCCCTTTGAAGGAGGACCTAGTAACTTCCCTCCATTGCACTATAAATTGAGGCATTGGGTTAGTGGCTAGGGAGGTTAGAAGCTGACATTTTTGAGGGTAAATGTTGGTGAAATCAAGACTTCCTATTTGAGCTTAAGAGGAGAGATCACATACCTTTTTGGCTTCATTGGGGAGTGAGTGAAGCTTGTCAAAGTAGAGCAGACTTCTTGTTGGACCCTGGGAGGAGCTTGTACAGTGTCAAGGCAAAGGTTGTAAGGTTCTTCTCCTTTTGAATTAATACAATCAAGCTCATTTTTCTCAACAAGTATCTCATGTTATTTGTTTCATGGACTCCTTGACTTTCATGTTAAATATGTTTTATAATATTGGTTATTCAGGTGCTATTTAATCGTTTGCCTTGTTTGTGTTTGCAGGTTTGTGACAAAGGAACTTACTTGGATCAAAGGAGCGAAGGCATCTCCAAACTTGCGTTGGACATGAGGTAGGCCTTAAACACATTTGTTTGCCATTATTTATAAAGCACATTTAGAGAAAGATAGTGTCTGGCTGGTTTGTTTTTCATTAGGTCTTCATTAGATTCTAGGAAGGTCTATCTTGTCCGCAAGATCGACTCATTCCGCGTAATAGACCTCAAAGCATAACAAGCAGGGTTATCGTTAGTTGAGCATGTTGCTAAGGAGTGCCATCAATTTACTTTGACTTTGTTTGTGCCTTGTGAGTTGGTGAAGTTCTCATATGTATTTGCACCTTCCTTGAAACTGGGAGCGTCAACACCATATAATTTATAGTGTCTTCCTTACTAACTAAACTCCATGAACTATTCTTCAAGGTTTGTAGTATATCTTCCTAACTGTATTAACCATTATTCACTTAGCACTATATCCATTTCTTTGAGTTGTAGGGAAAAGAATTATGTATGTAGTTCTAGTTCTTATATCTGGATTGAAACCTTATGACATTCTCCTATTTCTTCAAACATTTGCCCAGAATTGACAGTTAAGGTCAGGTCCTTGATTGGGCACATACTAAGATTAAGTTGTGTAGTAGGATCAATGTTTGTACAATTATGAGTACTACCATAATCTACAAGTATATTGCCATTTCTTCCTCTTATGATCCCTTTGAGTCAGAGTTTTAGGGCGTAATATCCTCATCATGTTTGTTGATGGTGTTGTAAGATTAGTGTTCTTTATTCTTATAGATTGGGTTCTCTACTTTTGAAGGTGTGGTGGAACGTAGTTTGCAGTCGCTTGTTGTTTTTTAACTTTCAATTTTTTTTTTTTTTTCATCTTGATTTTGCTGAATGCATGAGATTACAGCTAATGATTCTTCTTGTGATGTTTCCTCAGTGGTCTGAATTTGAATTGTGCATGATAGTGATTTCTTCATCAAGTTATTATACTTCAACTTTCCTTCCATCTACTATCTTATAGTAATGTAAGGACATGTCTTCACATTCATGTCATAGTGCCCAAATTTCTCCACTTTTGCAACCATTATTTTTCTTCTTTATCCTTTTCTCTGACTCATTACCTGAAGTGTCTGACTCTTTCTCAACTTCATAAGTATATAATTTCTTGTTAAAGCATTTATGTCCAGACGTCTATTTGTCTCCAAAATATCTACATTTGTTTGTGTCTTTTTTACCTCAGTATTATTGATGGCTTTTGTCTTCCTTGAATGATGGAACACTGAACTTATGTTTTTTGTTCAATAAGCCTTTTCGCATGTCTATCTTCTTAAATAGTTTGTGGTTTATACAATTTCATTTATGCATGAATATAATATTTAAGTCCACATCTATACATTTTAAGTAGTTGTTCATCAGTAAATCCTATATGTTGTGTAGCCAATACTTCCCATTCATTGGTATATTTTCTTACAGACCCCTTCTACTTGAGATCAACAAATTTGTTGTAGACATCATATTCTTTTCATCGTAGAATATTTTAGCAAGGAATCCACAAAATTCTTCCAATGAAAAGAACGGATGTCACATTTTCCAAACCACCATAGGAATAAATTGTAGGCTTCTGCTTCAAAATTATTGGATGATGTCTTCATTTTATCACATTCACCTAATTGTGGGTTTGATTCGAAAATGGCTTCCATTTTATTAACCCAAACAATAGCTCCTCTATGGTCTTTAACCATGTAATTGGGTAGCTCATTTTTCATCCATTGATAGTCTTTTTCTAGAAATTTAGTGTAATATTGGCTACCTCAAAATCATATCTCATGTGGATGTGTAGGTTCATGCACATTTCTATTTTGTGGGCCAGATTCTAGTCTTTGTTAGCATGTCCATTTTTTCCATTAATTGATTAAGTTGTTCGCTATGGTCATCAGGTATTTTGGTGGTTTTATTAATTTTGAAGCCTTTCTGCAGTATTTTCTCCATCATCAACATCAACTTATTTTTCTCTTCCCTAAATTTTGTTTACGATTTTTCTATGTTACTGAGATGATATTGCATGCTATTGACTTCATCCCTATAACAATTAACGTCGTTTTGTAACTCCTCGTTGCTCACTATTTTGTTCTTGTTTTTCTTGGTAGAACCCACATTCTTTATATATATA
Organism: Pinus taeda; assembly: GCA_000404065.3. Lineage (NCBI taxonomy): Eukaryota > Viridiplantae > Streptophyta > Pinopsida > Pinales > Pinaceae > Pinus > Pinus taeda. The sequence goes on from APFE030233143.1 coordinate 140,035, forward strand.
TATATATATATATATATATATATATATATATATATATATATATATAATATAATTATATAATAATAGCGGAGAGAGAGAGAGAGAGAGAGAGAGAGAGAGAGAGAGAGAGAGAAAGAGAGACATTTCACTCTAGGATATGAAATAATGTGGGTGGGGAGAAAATGCGGGCCTAAGTGACGATTGAGCTAGCAAGAAAATGCAGTGGATGGTCTAAAAAGGTTCAGGGTAGAATGTGTTGAAGAAATTTCGGAAGAAAGCGATGTAATGAGGAAGAGTGATACTGGATGTCGTGTTAGTCAGGTGAAGATAGTAGTTGTAAGCAAGGAAAAATGATGTAACTTCGGTAGGGATACAGGGGAACTGTGAATAACTGGGATTGCGGATAGTGTGGTGGTTGCAAAGACTGTGGAGAATATTCGAGCAATAGGAGAAATCACAGACCGTGGGGTGTGGAATGTTGGACAGGGAAGGGTCAATGAATATGGAAGGTGTGACTCAAATGTTGGTTCTTGCAACAGATGGAACGATCAACAACATCAATGGAGGACGTAATGCAGATCTGATACCATTGTTAGATACAAAAATGTAATTGTAGAGATAGTTGTATGTAAGTGTGTAAATTCTTGTAAAGACACATTTTATTATTGAAAAAACTGAATGGTGATTACAAGCCTTCGTGGTGGTTTTCCTATATAGGCATTGATTGGCCACGAAGGTGAATTGTGACATTGTTTGACCTTATACCTTTCATATATAATGGTGTTACTAATTAATTAATTAATTATTTTATTGTTATCATTTTTTAATATTATTTATTTAATTAATATTTTTATGAATATTTTATTCATAACATCTATACACATCCACGAAGTCCCATCTGTTAGGGTCCTATAGTTTTTATAAGGTCACTTGATTATAGTTGATGATTATTATATTTGAAATGTTGTAAATAATATTTCATCCTCCAAATTATTTCCAAGAAGGTGGTCAAAAAGATAAAATGTGGTTAATTTTACATGCAATCCTAATATTTGAGTTCGTTATGTCTCTATCCAAAGTTCAGATGCATTATGTACTATAACCAATTTTTTGGCTCATGTCATAAGGGTCGAAAACGACAAAAGGAGTTTGTCTCTTGTGGTTAAGTCTCGTGCACCATCTGGCTCCCTAATCATCACTCCATAAAATAAATAGTCAACAAGGTTTTTTGACCCGCCTTGCCATCCTACCTTTATTAGCAGTGGGGGGGTCTGAAAAATGGTTTCCTCACCGTCGGCCCCACCCTTATGTGTCACTCCTAAACATTTCGAACCCCCGCTAATACCACAATCCACCTCTACCCCCCTCCAAAAACGATATATGCTCCTTGCCGCAAACCACCTTCCTGGTTACGTCAACCGCCACGTATCCTCCGCCTATTACTCCCATGCCAACGTCCACTCGCCATGTCCCTCCTCACCTTCCACTCCTATTCTACTACCTAATCATATTTTCGCGAACCATGTGCCTTGATAGGTCCCTATAATACTAGTGATTACCCCATTACTATTGTAGTTGTATCCCTTATAAATATTGTTGTGCCCCTATTGTCCCCATATTTTTATTACTATGCCCCATAGAATCCCTCTATTGTTATTTTTGTGACTTTATATTATTATTGTTAGGTCGTTTGGGTTATATTGTACTCTTTATCATCGTGGGGTGGATTATGTTTTCCGTCGTTGCCTTACTCCTGATGAGGCTGAGAAGGTTCTTAATGACTGCCACTCTGAAGCATGTGGCAGTCATATGTCTGGGTATGCCACAGCCCAAAAGATTTTGTGCGCTGGATATTTTTGGCCGTCGTTATTCAAAGATTGTATTACTGCCATCCAGAAATGCCACAACTGCCAAATTTTTTATCGTAAGATACGCGCTCCTCCTGCTCCTCTCCACCTATCATTTTTGTTGGTCCCTTTGCAAAATCGGGTATCGATTTTATTACATGTAACCCTCACTCGGCCGGGGGGCATGTGTATATCATCCTTGCAGTAGATTATTTTACCAAGTGGGCCGAGGCGATGCCTACATTTTCGGCAGATGGCAAAACTACTGCGATTTTCGTTTTCAACCATATAATTGCTAGGTTTGGTGTTCCCCAAGCGATTATCACTGACCATGGGAGTCATTTTCGAAACATCATGATGACCGAACTTACAGATCAACTTAGCCTGTGTCACAATAGTTCCACTCCATATTACCCACAGGCAAATGGTCTGGTTGAAGCAGTCAACAAAGTTCTAGTCACCATGATCCGACGAATCATTGCCATTCATCGGTCGAATTGGCACAACATGTTATTTTCAGCGCTTTGGGTGTACCAAACCTCAGTCAAAACATCAACAGGTTTTACTCCTTTTCAACTGGTTTACGATTTAGAAGCAGTATTTCCCATTGAATGCGAAATCCCGTCATTACAAATTGCCGTGCAATTATTGCCAGCCACTTCCGAAGAAGAAAAACGTTTATTATACTTAGCTCAATTAGATTAGAATCGACGCAATGCTGCATTAGCTGTCGAAACTCATGCCAAAAGGATCAAAGCTCAGTATGATCGGAATGTTACACCCCACAATTTTTCGGAATGCGACCTAGTTTTACTTTACGATCAAGCAAACGATAAGCTAGGGGCTGGAAAATTTGTACCCATGTGGCATGGTCCGTATATTTTCAAGCGGAAGCTGGAAAAAGGGGCCTATGAGCTAGAAGATTTTGACAGTGTCTCTTTAGGTAAACCTAGGAATGGGCTTTATCTAAAGCGATATAATGCTTAGAAGATTAGTGTGGAGATTTCTTAGATTATTTTCTTTCTAAGTTGGTGTGTTCTTAGATTAAATATGTGTGCTTTACTTTAGAGAGTGTTTTTCATTATTAGTCCTGCTTATCTTGATTTTACTCTTGATATTGCAGATGTCGACGCCTCTCCAAACATACATCGGTTTCGTTGATGGCACTTGTCGTAGTACACGGAACATCTCTTCCGTAGCCTGGGTTATCTGTTCACCCTCTGACGAGTTAGTGTCTATGCACGGGGTAAGCCTCAGTCAAACAACGAACAACATTGCAGAATACAGTGCAGTGATTGAATTATTATCTAAATCCATCTCATTTGGAATTCGAAGTTTGATTATTAATTTAGATTCGGAACTCGTTGTATTACAACTTAATCGAGTTTATGCCATTAGAAATCCAATATTATTACGATTATTTTTGAGAGTCCGTCTCTTGGAACGAGAATTTGATTACATAGAATATCAGCACATTCCAAGATATTTAAATACATTAGCAAATGCAGTTGCTTCTCGAATGTTAAATAGACATTTGCATTAAATCAAAAGTAAATTTAAAAACACCTCATAAACATATTTTGCAAGATAACCATAATAATAGTATAGCATAGCATAAGAGTGTGTCAAAATATACATCGTCCTCGATCATAGGTTGAAAAAACACCTTATGATCGGCAAAAATGATAGTATCAAAAGTCCAAAAATGAGTCTACAAGGCAATCATCCTATCACTGGTGATGATCCCAATAAGACACCACTGCTTGGGCCACCCTACAAAGGAACCTCCTAAAAGGTCCTGAGACCCCAATCACATAGCGCTGAAGCCGAAGAGGAATGTCATCTATGCTGGTCTCCGGAATATCTGCGGTCAAGTGCTCTAGATGGCTCTCCAACTCGGCCAAGGTCTCTGCTCACTGGTCTTGTGGGGCCGGTGCTGCGGCAGCTGGTTGTCTCCGATCATAGGGCTGGAGAGCAGCTGGTCGCCATGGACCCACATCTGCATTTAAAACTTTTACTATTAGTTTTGGGACGATTTTTAAAAAATACAAAAAAATACATATAAAATTAAAATGTTGAAAACAAATTTTACCTCTATCATTCCATTGCTTTCTTGGTGGAAGAGCCATGTCGGGATCACCACGATAATCCATCCTAGCGTATGGAAAATCCTGAATAATAAAGATTTGGTTCTCTAACCAACGGAGATGCTCTGGTGTGAATCGAACAACCTTAGTACCCTCCTCAGGATGGCGGGCCATAACTGCAACCCATCACATAACCCAAGGATCTCGGGGAAGTCCAGCCTCAACAGTGAGTTGCTATGGAACCAGCATCGGTACCCTCTCTAGGGCAAAGCTAACAACTAAATAACCATAACCAAAGTTCTTTAGCTGCCCATTCTTCACCCTAGTCAATTGGCCCTTCACATTGGCCAATATAGCATCGCACCAGTTGAAGATGGTGCCTCGGAAGCAGTCCACTGCCATGCACATCTAGGAACATTTAGCTAGATGCAATGCTACACTCCCGCAAAGTCTGGTAACAGTAAAGGCAATCACCTTTAGTTCAGGACGAGAGATGGTTTTAACATCTATCTGTTTGTCCGGAGTCTGGTCATTACAGAACTCTAGTCGGAGACTAGCGACAGATTGGCCACGTGGCCTAGATCCGAATAGAGATAATTTCTCGCCTCTCTTGGGCAAGCCAATCAAAAAATACATGTCATCCGGCTCGATTTCGAGCTGGTTTCCACCAATAATGAAGCACTGGTCCTGTATGCTCCACCTGTTCACCAGCCATTGTAAAAAGTCTACCTGTGCCCTCATGCCAGGTATGGTCCAAAATTTGAAAAGCACACATGCTCTCAATGCCAATAATGAAGGCGAATGGAGTAATGCAGCTTGATCCACATCCTCGTGCTCTCTTTCCTGCCAAACAAGTATCTTGTGTACCTACATTGCAAAAATAGGTGGATTAGAATTTTCATTCCAAAATTCTATGGGGCAAAAATGGAGAAACTAGGGTTCAAAATCCGCATTCTGCGAGGTTCGCACCCATCCCTTTAGAGACAATGCGTAGGTGCGCACTTCTCTTTAAGTCTAGGTGCGGCACCCCGACTTTTCTATGTGCACAGAAAAGTCAAGGTGCACAGGGGCCAAATGGCGCCCCTGCGCAACTACCGCGGGCGATTTTTTGCCCTAATTTTCCTCCAAAAAATGATTTCTAAAACCTAAAACAAAATTTCAAACGGATGAAATGAAGTTAGGGACATTGTGGATTACCTGGAGAAGACGGTTCTCGATTCCAGCGGTCAGATTTTTCGCAATCTCCACAGGATTTTTTTTACCAAAAGCTCTTACTTTTTACTCCAAAGGCAAACGGTAAAAATGAACTTGTAAAAGCCCTTTTTATAAGTTTTTTTGAATAAATAAATTAAATTTATTTATTTTTTACTTTGAAAAGGTCATTTTTTGGTGCATTTTTTTTATTTTTAAATAGATATGAGTAATGTTTGTAGTTTTTGTGCAGAATATTGGGTATTCAGGTGAAATTGGTCATTTTTCAACAAAAAACACATAAGAGTCCTCTTTAAGCTCTTTTCTGACTCGTAAAAAATAAAAAGATTTTCGAGTTTTTCTTTTTAGACTCGTTAAAAAGGAATTAAAAAGATGTTCCTTTTACAGCTCTTTTCCAACCGTATAAACATGAAAATATTGCCAGACTTTTGTCGTTTCAAGTTCGATATTGGTAATAAAACGACGTGTTTTCGATCGCTTTTTTACTTTTTCAGATTGAAGGCACTAATTATGAAAAGTACTCCTTGGTCGTAATTGATCAAGTGGTTCTCTCAAGTATTATTTTATACTTTTTCGGGCTTGGGAAACACAAATTTACGAAAAATGACAACCGTGGAGTTTTCTTAAGTTTTTCTTCTGACTCCCTAAGATTGAAAAATGTCGAGTTTCTCCTATACTGGACTCGTTAAAATTTCACAGTAAAGGACCTGTTCAATTACAAACAGGAACGAACCACTCCTTCTTAGGGTTTGAATCTAAACTAAGTTGGACTCATCCGAAGGATGAGCTTATAACCAAGCAAATGTTATCCTCCTCAAGCTTGTCAAAAATAAAGAGGTACTTGTCAGAAATGATGGGGGAAAAGAGAGAAAAATGAACCTGTTTGTCGTACTTTGTGTTTGAAAAAACTTTCCATCACGCTTGGACATGACACTTTTATCCACCTGGATGGGAAATCCTTTACCTAACAATTAATCAAGCCACATTGAAAGTCTTCAGCTGGTTTCAGGGTATTAACTTTGGGTTAACTGTCACCAAGCCATCTGCAGTGTCATTATGTGTTCAAGAGGTCTGTGCAAATAAACCATTCACCTGCAAAATATTTGTCATCCATCATTGACCATCCCTGAGTTAGTTCTTGCTAGACATATTTCTTCAGACTTGATCTATGATTTCGTGTTATAGGTTTGCCTATGACGGATCGCTTTCTATCGACTCCAACTCATTATCTAGAAATATGATCTAGAAATCGTCAGTGCCTTGGAATCTGCATGCCTCAATGGTAGGTTTCTCGCCTTTGACGACAGGTTGCATCATTGACCTTCAATCAAAGGATTCTGTGACATGTTCGACATCGACTCATTCATTCACATTTCATGGATTGTACTGAGTAATTTGAGAGCCTTTAACATTACTGGTGGTTCCTCTCACACTTGTTAACAGTTTACATCATTGACTAGTAATCAAGTGGTTTCTACCATGTTTGACTCCGACACATTTATTCACATGGATAGAATCGTACTAGTTTGGGAAGTAGAAATGAAGACCCTAGATCTAGTTTCCACCATCTAGGCTGCAAGGAATTTTGTTATCATTATATAGTGGAATATTGATAAACAGATGGTTGTGCCCATACTATGTCCATGTGTTCCTACTTGTGATGTAATACAAAATCATTCCTATATCAGAGCAGTTTTAGATAGTTCTTAGTTAGTTTTGATCTAAGTATGGGAATGCCTACCTCAACGATGATATTTTCACATATATATATATTTTGTTGAATGTTTTTATAGGTTCGACCAGGGTATCCATAGGAAGATCCTTGAAATCATAAATCCTTCACTCTTCTTAGATGATCAAAAACCATCCTCATCTATTACAGACTTCGCACTTTAGGGGGCAATCTGTTACACAAAAAATTGTCACCATGACTTTCTACAGTTTGTGTGAGTCCATCAACACTCATACATACCTCCTTTGCAAGTATTAAACCTTAGCTCTTCATGTTAAGTCTTGAAAATGGGAGAAAGACCTTAAAAATATCTCAAATCCTGGTTTCGCACTTTCTCCTAGCATTGCCTGCGGTGCCACACCTAATGGTCATGTTTCCTACGAACTTGACCGGTCTGTATACTGAGTAATGGGTGCGAACCCCTGTAAAAGTTAAAAAGGCGTGAGTTCATTCTTAAAAACTCATCTTGGGTCACTTCTAGACACTTCTAGAAGGAATATTACGCTGGCACGTCCGCTCCACCTTGGTTCATCCATTCCATAACTAAGGGAGCTAACTCCATAATATGAGGTGCTTATCCCATTGAAGGAGGAACTTATCCCTTCAATGGGGGACCTGCAACTTCCTCCATTTGCACTATAAATTCATGCATTGGGCTGGTTGTAAGAGGGGTTGAAAGCTGAAGATTCTTGAGGGTAAATGCTGCTGAAAACTAGGCTTCCTTTTTGAGCTTGTGAGAGGAGAGATCACATACCTTTCATGTCATTTGGGGAGTGAGTGAGGCTTGTCAAAGTAGAGGAGACTCTTGCTGTACCCTAGAAAGAACTTGTGCAACATCAAGGCAAAGGTTGTAAGGTTCTTTTATTCATAAAGTTAATACAATCAAGTTTGTTTTTCTCAATGAATTGTCTTTAATGGTTTATTTTATGAGCTCCTTGATCTTCATAATGAACATGTTTTGTTATACGCAGGTATACTTTGATGTGTGCTTGTTTGTGTATGCAGGTTATTAAACGAGAACTGCTTGAAGCTGTTGGGATAAAACTACCTCAAACAAGTGTTGGACCGAGGTAGGGTCTATTATACTTCTTAGTATTCATTAATGAATTGAAACATGTTTAGAGAAAAGTAGATTTGCTTGTGCTCTTTGTTGCTAGATATCATTATATACTAGGGAGATCAATCTTGTCCGCAAGAACGATTCATCCAGCCAACAAATTGGCGACTCCACTGGGGACTGGTTTGGTTTGGATTTTGATTTGTCTTTGCTTTGACTTGAGAAACTTAAGTTTTTGTTTCTAATTTTGCCTCGATTGGTGTGAGTTTGGGTACTGGTTAGATCCTGGTTGGATTTTTATTTTTTGAAATTTTGGAAGAGGACCGCACCCTCTGGGTCAGTTACAGTGCGGACCTATCCGCACTGTTACAGTGTAACACAGAGCAGCACTACACCTGGTTTTACTAGATGCCTGCGAACCCCTGTCAAAAATTTGAAAAACCTAAGATCCATCTACCCAGTTAGGCTTAGTTTTTATCCATAACTGTTAGTATATGCACAGACCTGCATTTGTCTTGACAAAAGTTCCTTTTGAGTTAGTTTTCATTGGCATTCTTGTTTGTAGTGATTTTCTAAGAAGTTTTGTTTGATTGGATTGGTTTTTGCTTGGTCTTTGTAGTAGCTCAGAGATCTGAAGCCTTAGAGCCTTAGATCACTCTGGTCTCTCTAGTCTTCTTGCTGAGTTTGACTAGCTTATGAAATCTATCCGTGAAGAGACCTAGATCCCATTTGTCTCTTTTGCAAAACTTTGATTGAACTTGATTAAAAGTTTCGAATTTCATTTTTTCTTCTGATTTAGTTACCGGAGAATCCACAGTAAGAACCATTTTATGCCAACGTTTCAAATCCCAACCGGGATCCATCATCAAGACCATTTGAATGCTGGATAGAAGAAGAGTTGATTTTAGAGAATACATAGTAATGAGGAGAATAAATTAAGATGAAGGTCGGCTATCATTTTAGGACACTAATATTAATTATTGATGTTTTTGATTAGTTTGTTGAGTTGAACAAATTGATCCTTAGTTAGCTGAAACACTAAGTTGAACATCCTCAAAAACATTTCAAGTGTCTTTTCAATCCATTTTTTGTTTAGATCTCAAGATTAGATCATAGTTTTGAGTTTTTCATAGAAATTATACAAGCTTGTTGAAAATTTGTTTTCAATAGTTTTTTAGAGTTTTTCTAGAAATCTTAAAAGCTCTCTTAAGGGAATTGCTTATTCTTGTAGTTGTTGATTGTTGAAAAGCAAAGGGATTTTCTGTGAGTGTCGTTAGTAGTCTCGTTTTTAAAGTTCTTTGTAAAAGATAGTTTTCTTTCAGTTGTATGTTAAGAGAAAGATTTGATTTTCAAAGCATTGCATTTTCGACTCTTCCTTAGCTAGATATTCATTGAAAAGGAAAAAGAATTGTTATCATCTTAGGTGCATTTTTAGTGTTTTGGAGTCGAGTTTTCATACCACAAAGTTTCATCTCCGCACCCATTGACTTAAGGAACAAACAATAAAATTAACGCTTAATTAAAATCAATCTAGCAATCATTTTATTTTCTAGGACTCTTTTCACCAACATAGCTTAAGGCTAGTATCTTGGAGTAGGGAGTAATTAACTCTCCAAGGTAGTTTAAATAAACAAGTAGTCGATCTTGCGGTAGGAAGAAAATCCAATTGTTACATCTATGCTCTGGGAAAGCTCCTCTTAAAGGAGAAGCACGAGATCATATCCGAACTAGTGTGGGAATCAATCCTTCCTCAT
>APFE030233154.1:0-17862 GCA_000404065.3 Pinus taeda
ACCCCCCGGTTAACTACGTGGGCTAGTCATGGAAATAATATAACAAAACCCAACATTCTATTCAATTTATCAATATACAAAGGATGGAAAGATTCCAAATCCGACACTGTGGACATCGGGACTACTACAATGATTGCTAGTCTTTTTGGTGTAAAATCCCACTCTTTAGCAGAGGGTTAGAGGTATTTGGGTTTCAATATGAAACCAAATAGCTATAGGAGTCATGAATAGGATTGGCTTATTGAAACGTTCAAGGAAAAGTTGGGCCTATGGGAGCATAAATGACTCACCTTGGGTGGTAGATGCATGATGGTTAAAGATTTTTGCAGGGCATCTCATTTTATTGGAAGCACCTATTACATTTACCAAATTCAGTCTCATGTAAAATTGATGCCATCATTGCTAATTTTTTATGGAGTGGTGTTGGAAAAGGGAAAAAAATTCACTTAGAAAGTCTGCAATTACTCACTAGGGATGTGTATGAAGCGGGATGGGGTATCCAAGACACTTAAATTTTCAATCTTTCCCTTCTCACAAAAAACCTTGGGAGGTCTCTTAATGAAGTGGACATATGACATCAGATTATCAAAGAAAAATACCTCAACAACTCTAATATAGAGTATTGGGTTTGCTTTGGTGCTCTAGAAAGAAACATGCATTCTTCATTTGGCATAGTTTGATGAAGTCCAAACCTTCATTATATGCTAACTTAAGTTGAAAAGTTGGAAGGGGTGATAGGGTGGTCATTGGCCTTGATGCAATCAAAGACATGACTAAGGGTCATATCCTCTCAGTCCAAGCATTACAATTTTTATGACTTGGGCAGAATCAATGTTGCTCATATTTCCCCACACACTCTTTCTCCCCTTTCCCCTCCTTCATGGACTAGCTCCACAAATATCCACCTTCCAACTTATTTGGAGTTTGAATGGGAACTATATAGGTATAATTTGGGGTTGTGCTAACAAATAGGTTTGATCGACTTGCATGGGGAGGTAAGGAGTTTGATTGGAGAATTTTATTTTAAGAGGTGTATAAATATATTTCTTTAAAGCATAGTTTTGATTCCTATCCTCTTTGGTTTTCTAAGATGTGCAAATGGGAAGCTCCTCTCAAATTAAAGTGCTTTACATGGCTATTACACATGAAAAAAATCTTAACCTGGGAGAACCTCTCTAAAATAGGTTTCTAGGGCACAACATTTTTCTGATGTGTGGGATGGTAGAGGAGGACATGGTACACCTCTTTATGATCTACCCCTTTCCTGTTGAGGTCTAGACTGAGGGTTCCTATTTATTTAATTTGAATTCATTAGTAGTCCACTCCTCAATTAGAGATTTCCTCCCAATCTGGTTTGAACAATAGAAGGAGTATTGTTCACTTCCCCTATACATCCACTAGGGCATTTGGAAGAATAGAAATGCTCGTCATGCTCAAGAATATTAGCTTTATTTTTATAAATTGACCCATGAATCCCTAATCCATATTCGAGATATTATGTTCAACGTGAGATTGGAACGTCTCCCCCTGTAGATTTTTTTTATGGCACTACCTAGAATGGAAAGTGTGGTTGTGGAGTATACATTGTCTTACATAAGGGGCTATCCTATCATTTTTCTTTGTTTGGAGGAGTAGGCACAAATAATAGGGTTGAATTTCTAGCTTTGTGGGGGGGCTCTTCAGTGTGCTTCTTGGTTGGACATTGATGAAATTGATACTTTTGGGGAATCCTAAAGTGTCATCAATTGGATACATATATAAAGTAATTATCTCCTCCCTCGAGAAATGAGAAGATAAATCTTAAATAGAAACTAACTTTGATATTCACTGTATATGTGAATGTGGAAGGAAGAATAAGAAGTATGGAACAAGTCGTGGGTTCATGTTAGTAAAGAAGAAGATGAAAATAATTTATTTGTGGTAAACATTAAATTATATATTTGATTAGAGAAACTAAGTTATGTTCTAGGATATAGTAGAAGGTACATGTGACATGTGCACTAGCCAATTCCCTCTCCATTCAATGTGACATGTGCACTCGCCAATGCTCTATGTATTCTATCTACAATGGTATTCTTGGTATCAGTGCCAAGATGCAATGATTACTCTAGATCCATTAGAAATGCCATTCTTTGACATTGGTGTGGCAAAATTATTTGAGGTGTTGTTGCATGTGCAAGGTCCCTATGATATCGGACATGACCTATGTCCCAAGATGGGTCCATAAAACTCAAATCTAGTGCTGGTGTAATCTGGCCTCATATGTAGCATAAAATCTGCATATATATTCTTTTCAATGTAGATGGGGACCTGGTCATCGTGGGGGAGCTAGCCTGAAGCTCTAATGAATCTACCATAAATAAAAGTGGTTGAATCAACATTCTTAAAACATTTGAGCAGAATTAGGCCAACATTTCTAGCATGACTATATATAAGCATGTCAAAAAACTCCCCAGAAACATCAATATCCTTTGTGGCATCTTTTGCTCCCTCCCAAGTATGTGGGCCTCTCACCTCCAATCTCCTAATCCTATGTATGGAATGTAAGAGGTGGATATGTGGGTCTGCACTCTGGTATGTCTTGATCAACCTGTTGATGTTATCCAACATCAAAGTTAAACCACAGTTAGTAGGTGAACTAGCAAAGATTTTACCCAGCTCTCATTTGATCCATGTTTTCTGAGCCCTAACATCCCCAATTGTGATACTGGTTGTAGCATCGTTCCAAAGAGGGATCGACACTACACTTTGATCCTGAGCTTCACCCTATTGAGGGTTTGCAAATCATAAACATAATTTAACATATATAACAAAATAGAAGCATAATAACATATACATTAAATTCAAACATATCAATTGAAGACGATTTGAAAACTAAAGAAAATTTCAAGACATAGACACATAAAGTTTAAATAGGATTTAAAAATGTAGGAGGTGTACCCGTAATTAGTGAAGAATGTCCACTATCTGTAATAAGATCCATGAAGATAGAAACACTACCTCTAATCATTCTACTTGTGTAAGAGATAGAATCTAAGAGTGGACCATGCACTCTGGTTGGGCTATGTGATCTATCATGATCCCTACCATGTATAGTAGATCCCCCCACACTCCAACAACCTACGTTTAGGGGGTGTATAGGAGATGCCTCTTCATATTACATATAATACAACTATAAACTAATCTAAGATTTATTTTTTTACTAAACTATTGCATATAATGCATATAGACTAAGCCAAGAAAAAAATGTTGACTTAGAAATAATTTTGACAAGAAAACCATTTCTAAACTCAAGTAGAATAATCTAGCCTAAAGTCCTAAACTTTAGGGTCACCTTTTTGATAATTTATCGACCAAAATATTGAGTTCCATGTAAACACAAATGAAAGAGGTGAGAAAATATAACCTGACACTTTTCCCTTTTCTAAATAATGTGTTTTATTCTTAAAGCATAAATATGTAAATATATGTAAAAAAATAAAATAAACATATTTGCAAAACTAATAAAATTTCATGCCAACCAAATACTCTATAAGAGAAGTTATTATAATGTTTGACTTTGAAACATGACATATACTAGGTGAAATCACATGAAGACAATGTTTCTCGTACAACACACTACTTAATCAAACAATATGGTACAAGTTAGAAAACACCAAAATGCTTTTATTCACTTTAAATGCACATTTCATCATGGATTTAATGTTCGTATGAATGATGCATTGTTGAGACTTGAGCTTATATATATAGTTATATATCATTATATGGTTAAAAGATATATATATATATATATATATATATATATATATATATATATATATATATATATTATATATATATATAATAGATATATATATATAGATATATATAAGTGTGTGTGTGTGTTTAATATTATGTTATGTTATGTTATATAGTTAGATAAAAATATCGGAAGTGTAAGTTACAAAACCATTACTTAACTAATAAATTTTAATAAGGTTGGGAACTAAGAGACGTATACTTTTCATATCGTTAAATTAAAATAATTCTACAAATATGAGTAGTGGAAATTTTAAGGAAAATTAGAGCTTATAGACAAATTAAGTCTTAAAACATTGTTGAGCATCATCCATCTTATATTATTATGAACACCACATTATCTTAAATAGCTATAGAAATATGTGTGTGTGTGTGTGTGTGATGTTATAGATATAGTTAAATATATACAGTTATATATAGTTATAAGTTATGTTATACATTATAACTTTATGTTATATATATTAAATGTTATATATTTGTGTGTGTGTGTGCGTTCTTCCCATTAGTGGATTATCCTATAGCTGACATTCCTTAAATTTGTGTAAACCACTAACTTATTGACTGCCATAATAGTAAACATATTCCATATTTTCATATGACGCGACATTTTCCTACAACTACTACTATCAACAATGTTTCATATAATGGTTAAATCAAGTATTAACCAACTGATTCAAAAATATATGCTAGTGACACTTCACCATCTGTTCATTTACATTCATAAAATGCAAACAAAATACTGTGACATGCTTTCTTTAACAACCCTGCATATGCACTAGTTATAAGAATATAACCATCAAATCATGTCTATAGAATAAATACCACATTAACCAATATTCCCTTTACACAAGCACATGTTCCTGTCGAAGAGGAAAACCACTACAATTTTCCCCAATATGTGTGAATGTAATTGAATAAACTTTATTCAAAGAAGCAATCCCCTCAACTATTTTCTTGTGCATGCATCTTTGTAATCTTCCGAAACAATAGGTACTATCATTATGTATGAAAATAAATCTCTCTTTCTAAAATAAAGTTAACATAATAACTTCTTTTTTTCATCTGAGAAGAACATAAATAACTTAGCACAAAACAACACGTTATTTTCCTAGAGCAATAACGCATAGGAAATATTCGATGTATACAAACACCTATTCTTTTCAAGGGGACTTATATTGTTCCAATTGTTTTTTGCACCTTTACAAATATTCTTTTCCAAAATAATTCATGGTAATTATTCTTTCCATTCATATTTATTTTCAAAGAATCCAACATCATAGTTGTACTTTTCATGGATGCAAAGATCATATTTCCTCTCAAGGTATCAAACACAATATTTCCTATTTTTGTGTAAGTAAATAACATATTTCTTCTCAATAAAGATCAAACATAGTATTTCTATGATGTGCATGCATATAATTTATTTCCTCTCAAGAAATATCAAGCATAGTAATTATATTCTTAAGCGCATTTCTCATCAAGAAAATATAATAAAATAAGAACATGTTCCTATGAAGAGTCTACAAGTTCTCTTTAAAAATCTAATGCATAGGAATCATGTGAATAAATTCAAATGAATTAATAGTCTAACTTCCCACACATAATTCCATGCAGTCTCGTTTTTTTTAAATAAATTAACTCATTTTCTTTACCCTTTCTAAAGAAACTATCACATGCATTCTTTATGAAAAATATCACGACTTATTAAATATTTTTTTGCATGAAACTTGTTTTCTTTTAACACAGTCACCATTCCTTCTATGCATATAAGAATCTTTTCTGAAAACAAACATGGGTTTTTTTTTCTACATGCACATGTTTTATAAGCAAGGTTCCAAGAAAATAATATTGGTTCTTATGATTTCATGCACAAGAATTCATATGCTTTTCTTTCCAAAAAATTAACACGACTAGTTTGTCTTTTACCATGCAATGTTTCTAAAATAACATGGCTAATATTTTTGTACAACAATTCATATGCACTCTTTCAGTTTCTCTTTCCAAGAAATTACTCTTTGACTGCATTCAAGAGATACATTTTCTTTCAAGAACTTACTCTTTTTATTGCATGCAAATGTATATGTTTTCTTTTCAAAATATGACATGTATTTCTATATGTTATAGGAAAGGTTTGCATGTATTATTTTCTGAGAGCTCTTTCAAATGAATAGCAAAAATACATATATTTGTTTCCTTTTCCAAGAAAATTAGCTTGGGTTGTTATCTCTATATGCGCAAAATTTCATGAAACTATTTCAGGAAAACTCATTAACTTATCTTCGAACCCATCAAATATTTTCAATATCTTAACTACTTAATTCTCATTTGTTCTTAATTTGTTCTTAAGAGCTTAAGAAAAAACTTTTGAGAGTTAATAAAATTAACTTACACATGACAAATTTTTTCAACAAATTATTTCATTTCTGCACAAAACTTCGAACAAAATTTTTCTTTCCATAAAATAATCTTTGGCTCTTATTATTTCATGCACGAAATGATTTCTTTCTTTTCAAAATATCAGCACAATTAGTTATCCTTTACCATGTAGTACTTCCCAAGAAAATTAACGTTTTTGCATATGCATTCCTTTCCAATGAACTAATGCATTGGTTATGAATTTTATGCATATAAACAAGAATATTTGTTTTCAAAAAAACAATTTCAACACCAAAATTCACGAAGGGGTTTTTCTAGAAATTCAGAATAGGTAATACTTACCTCAAAAATGTACTCGGTAAAATATAAAACATAGGTACTTATCTTTGGAGTGTGACTTCTTCATAACGGCTCATTCTATGGACACGGGTTTCACAAACCACAAGTTTGACGCCTGCTGAAGTCTTTGCGACCAACAAGCTCATATCCTCATGCTTCTAAATCCTGTATCAGATGCCACTAGAGACACGACTTTCTACCCGGTCCTTACCAAACCCTCAACATCATTTTTTCATGGGATAATGTTGAAGTCCTCCTGGTAAAGTAATTTGATGCAATTATTTGACTACTTATTTTTTGGGTTCAATACCTAGCCTTTCAATTATTAGTGTACTCGTCACCTTTCCTAAGGTAAAACCTCGTGATCTATTTCATAACTTCCTCCACAAGAATGTGTGAGTTATACTTTTATTTCTTTGATTTGAATTAACTTCCAAGTAATCATAACGTTTCCTGTTTTAAACATGGTAAAAATAAACTTTTCATCACGAATGCCCACATGAATGTAATTTTATAGGGATATTGCATACTCCCCGCTTTAAGTAAACATTGTTTTTGGTGTTTATCTTTAATTTTTTCTCATGATATAATAACTTAAACCACCTAAAAGTGGATCCTTCCCCTTTAAAATAGAGGATTTCATTTCTAAGAGATACTAATAAGCAAAAAAATAACATTTTATCAATAGTTATAAGCATTTATAACTGAAAAAATAAGCAATTTCTACTTTCTTTCACTTAGTCATTATTCAATTTCAAAAAATAGAAACAAAGTATCTATACTAACTTACCATTACTTACCAATTACTCTGAGAAGTCAAGGTCACTTTCACTGAAACACTTTAAGAATAGATTGACAATCCATCAACACTCTATGGCAAGCACCTTGCAATGTATGACTAACAAATCCAACATAATCACACTAGTCACAATGTTTTCAATCAAATAAAATACTTTTGACTGTCAATCACTCATGAAATCTCAAGTAATATTTTAGCCACAATAATTTCACAAGTTTTGAGAGAGTAGCAACCCTCTAATAATCAAAATGATAAATCACTACACCAAGTGCACAATTTTAGTAACTTTAGAAGTAATTAGAGAGCACCTAGCTCTCTAATCATCAAAATAATCAATAGCTACACCAAGTACATATTGTCTTAGCCCCTGCTAAGACATCCACAAGATTGTTAATACAATCAATGAACTGCCCTTCCAGTAATTTCTTACTGAGAACTAGGATTATTTCCTATCAAGATGTACATAAAGTTATTACACAATTGTATAGAAAAATTGTTTTTAACAGAACACATAATTGATTGGTTAATTTCCTTTGCTATGAGAACAATAATGGCAAAAGAATGCTCCTCCAAACTAATCAGAATTGGTTAACACAACCAGATCGAATCATTTTCACATTTAGACAGTTCTTTGGTAGAGACCATACTAGGACCATTATGGAATTCTACTGACCAATCGACTCAAGAATTCCAGTGACCACAAAGGGTCCAATACAGGATTCCTCTTGGTAGCGTCCTGCCTATTCCTTTAACAATGTCTCGTCTTTGAGGAATTTTGGGCCTCCTCCAATGAGATCCAAAATCAACAGATTTTCCTCAAAAAAATTTCACTCTTCACCATATTGGCCTACTATTTTCCCTATTGAGATCATTTATCTTTAGGGAAAGGAAATTCAGGCAATTAAGTGCCATCAACCCCTCCGGGAAGGGACCACTATCAACCTAAGTCTTTTTTTCCTTTCATTACTGTCTATAACTATCTGGCATGTGAAATCATCTTTTAACACTCTTTCCCACAGTAATTTACATAATGAACCATATGCACATTATCAATAAAGAAAAATCAACTTGTATGTACATCGTACATTCATACTTGACCCTCAATATGTGTCCACAATATCTAGATTGACAGGAAATATAATTGGAATACATGTGGTATACAATATGATTTTCCAAATAACACAATTATTCATATCGTAACATTACACTTTCTCATTTACAATTGCAATTTGCATTGCAATGTATTACCTTCATAGGTTCTCATCATGTCATTAAGCTACCCCTTCTTAATTGCATTAGTAACATTAGTCATAAATATGTATTGTTTAAATAAGTATTCACTTTCACAATCATTTTAGTTTTATGCATACAATATTTTTTTGCATAAACATATATACAAATATTCATTGATGTGTAAATGTCAATAATAGTTAGGGTAATAATCCAAACATTTCCAATTCCCACAGTAGATTGTTACCAACAACCAACACCTGAAGTAACTACCATATTCACTTGTTTCGAAATTGTAATAAGCTTAAATTCATGCATATAGGTTTTAATAGTTAGTCATGCAACACTAACTAATCAATGCTATCAACCATCTTAATGCAGCCATGGCAAGGCTCAATCAACAACTAGCTATTATAGTCAAGTCTCACTACTCGACTCATTGTTTATTATTTAACGTCTAAATGGGTTCGTTTAATGTCATTTTAAGAAACTCTATCGTCCTTTTCGAGGAAATTCCCCATATTTTACATTCATGCATTTATTCTTTATAAGGAGTGCATTGTAACTTTAGGCATGTTCATTAAGTGTATCAATAATATCATCATGCATGCAAAGGTTGGTAGTCAACTCTCACTTTCACTAGTGAGTACTCACGATTTCTCAAAGTTGCAACAGAGATTTTATTGCCTTTTATCCTCATCAATATTGAAATGTCATGACCACCATTTTACAATAGACTTTATTACTTACTACTCTTCAATGCAGTTATGAATGTGCATCATGCATCTCATGTCAAATGTAGTCTACTACATATATTGATATGTAGTTTTTTTGAGTCATACTTGAGCTCATAACCACTAGTATCATATGACGACTTATTTTCTACCTACCAATTCCCAAAAGTTGTCATTGTTGCAACCTTCAGCTTTGATACCACTTGTAACATTTCCTGGTAACCTCGCATGAAAATGCATAGAGTAAGAATTGTTTGACACAATTTACCCACGGGTAATTATCCAAATTACCATTGGATATTCCTCATTAACCATTAGATATAATCTTTATCATTACGTAGAGTAAATTTGGTAAAGGAATATTAAGTTACATAACCATTAACAAAAACTATTGTAGCATATTAACATGAAATTTCTAGCATAACCTTGCATCATTTTCATCATTCCTTTAGCTATATTAGTTAATCACATACTTGATATTATAAAAATCAACTCATGCAAGTAATCCACATCATAAAAGTAGTACAACATAAAATGACATATTTGGACACCAATATACCCTACAAGCACCATAGGGTGAAAACCATAACATGTTTCATTTTATTATTAAATCCTCATGACGGTGTTCACTCTTCACCCAATGGTTATAAGGGAGTTCATCACTTAACCATTGTCATAAAACATTACAAAGAATATCATCTCAAAAACAACATAACTCGTTATAAGCTATTATAATCATCATGACATCATTTACCCACAAACCACTGAGCATTGTGTCTTTAGGGCCTGGTTCTTCCCATCAGTGGATTATCCTATAGATGACATTCCTTCAATCTGCATAAACCACTTACTTACCACCATAACATTAAACATAATCCATCTTCGCATATGTCAAAACCTTTTTTTGCAACTGCTACTGTGAACAATGTTTGATATCATGATTAAATCAAGTATTAATCAACCAATTCATAAATCTATACTAGTAATTCTACACCATCTATTCATGTACATTCATGAAATGCAAACAAAATATCGTGACATGATTCCTTTAATAACATTTCATATGCACTATTTATAAGCATATAATCATCAAAGCATGTCTATAAAATAAATACCACATTAACTCATATTCCCTTTATGCAAGCTCATGTTTCGTTCGAAGAGGAAAAGCACTACAAGTCTCCCTCATCTTTGTGCATGTAATTGAATCAATTTTATACAAAGAAACAATCCGCTCAACTATTTTCTTGTGCATGCATCTATGTAATCTTTTGTCACAATAGGTATTATTATTATGTATGAAAAAACATGTCTCTTTCTAAAAGAAAGTTAACATAATTGTGTCTTCTTTTCATGCAAGAACAACATAAATAACTGAGCGCACAAAACAACATGTTCTTTTCTGAGTGCACTAACACATTGGAAATATTCTATATATACAAACACCTATTCCTTTCAATGGGACTTACATCATGGCTAGTGTTTTGTGCACCTTTACATATATTCGTTTCCAAGAGAATTCATAATAATTATTCTTCATATGCATATTTTTTTCGAAGAATCCAACATCATAGTTGTAGTTTTTATGGATGTAAAGGTCATATTTCCTTTCAAGGGATCAAACATAATATTTCTATTTTTCGTGCAAGAAAATAATATATTTGTTTTCAAGAAAGATCAAACATTGTATTTCTATTATTTGCATCCACATAACTTATTTCCTCTCAATAAATATCAAGCATAGTAATTCTATTCTTGTGCACATTTCTCATTAAGAAAATCTAATAAAATAGGCACATGTTCCTCTTAAGAGTCTAGTGATTTTCTTTATAAATCTAATACATAGGAATCATGTGAATAACTTCAAAGGAATTAATAGTCTAACTTCCCACACATAATTTCAAGCAATTTTTTTGTTTTAATAAATTAACTCAGTTTCTTTATCTTTTCTCAAACAATTTGACATGCATTTTCTATGAAAAATAGCATGACTTCTTAAATATTTTTGTACATGAAACCTGTGTTCTTAAAATGCAATCACCATTCCTTCTATGCATACAAACACACAATCATTTCTAAAAACTAGCATTGGTTATTTTCTATATGCACATGTTTTATAAGAAAGTTTCCAAGAAAATAATCTTGGCTCTTATTGTTTAATGAATTCATATATTTTTCTTTCCAAATAATTAGCACAACTAATTATGGTTTACCATCTAGTGTTTGTAGAATAACATGGCTAATATTTTTGTGCAATAATTCATACACACTCTTTCATTTTATTTTTCCAAGAAATTACTCTTTGACTCCATGCAAGAAATATGTCTTCTTTCAAGAA
This sequence comes from Pinus taeda, assembly GCA_000404065.3. NCBI lineage: Eukaryota > Viridiplantae > Streptophyta > Pinopsida > Pinales > Pinaceae > Pinus > Pinus taeda. The sequence goes on from APFE030233154.1 coordinate 11,615, forward strand.
CTTATTCTTTTTATTGCATGCAAATGCGTATATTTTCTTTTCAAGATATGACATGTACTTTTGTCTCTTATGTGCAAGGTTTTTATGTATTATTTTCCGAGAGTTCTTTCAAATGTCTAATAAAATAAACATATTTTTATTTCATGGGTTCTTATCTCAGTATGCACAAAATTTCATGAAACTATTTAAAGAAAACTCATTAAAACATTCGTTCTTAAGAGCTTATGACAAATCTCTTCAAGAGTTAAACAAATTAACTCACATTTGAACGATCTTTTCAATAAACTATTTATTTTCTACACAAAATTTCTAAATCAATTTTGTTTACTAAAAAATAATCTTTGGTTCTTATTATTTCATGCATGGAATTCTTTCTTTTTGAAATATTAACACACTTAGTTATCCTTTGCTATGCAATCCTTCCCAAGAATATTAAGCTTTTTGCATATACATCTTTTTCGAAGAACTAATTCCTTAGTTATCAATTTTATGCATATAACCAAGCATTATTGTTTTCAATAAAACATGAAATTATTTGACTACTTATTTTTTGGGTTCAATACCTAGACTTTTAATTATTGTTGTACTCATCGCCTTTCGAAAGGTAAACCCTCATGATCTATTTTGTAACTTCCTCCACAAAAATGAGTGACTTATCTTTTTCTTTCTTTGAATGAAATTAGTTTTCAACTAATTCATAACAGTTATTATTTTAAACATGGTAAAAATAAAATTTTCATCATTAATGCCTATGTAAATGTAGTTTTATAGGGATATTACAGAGGTGGGGGCATATCATGTGATAGTGTTTGAATAAAAAAAAATTATCATTATTTTTTTGAAAATTTCAAAATCGCTTACATGCAACCATGGGTGATGAATTTTGTCCGGGAGCACGAGACATTCACATCAGTACCAGTATGGATAAGACTCTACTCCCTTCCTTTAGATTATTGGCTGCCAGAATCCTTAAAGGCCATAGGCAATAAACTAGGTCATTTTTTAAAAATATTAGATGCGAATCTGCGAGGAAAATATACCTCCTTTGCCTAAATATGCGTAGAAATGGGCCTATCTGGAGCACTTCTGGATGAAATCATTCTAGAAGTATATGATGAAGAATGGGTGCAGGTGGTGGATGCATAGAAATGGGCCTATCTGGAGCACTTCTGGAGAAATCATTGTAGAAGTATATGATGAAGGATGGGTGCACACGATGGATGCGTAGAAATGGACCTATCTGGAGCACTTCTGGATGAAATCATTCTAGAAGTATATGATGAAGAATGGGCACAGGTGGTGGATTATGAGCATGTCCCATTTAGATGTCGCAAATGTCATGAACACAAGAACCTATTCAAATATTGTCCATTAAACGAAATGGAGAGTAATATCAAAACCAACACAGGCAAAGATACCGAAGGCTTCACCAAGGTGGGAGGCAAAGGGAAACGATGGAAAAAGAACTAGAAGAAAATCAAGGAGGAGAAGCAACCAGGTCATAACAAATTCAAGATATTAGAAGAAGAAGATGGAAACAAAGGGATGGACCAGGTACCAGAGGATAGTCCAGCAAAGAAGGAAAAAGTTGATAGAATGGAGGATGTTCCTATAAACAACAAACTAAAGGAGGATCAACCAAGCACTATGGAACTCGATAGGGACCATGAGATGACCCCAAGCGAGGTTGGAATGGAGGACCATGACCTGTAGGAAATTCTTGAAAGGGAGATCCCGATCTATAAAAGTTCTTGGAGCAGGGAACCACTAAAGGGGTTGATTCTCTACCATAAGAGGAGTTCGAAAGAGTGCAACAACTCTTCCTTTAGAGATCTCAAGCAAAGGGTTCTGGAATCAAAAGAAACCATGATAGCCAGGAAAAGAGAGGAGTAAAAACGATGGAGGCAACATCAAGACAAGCTCCCAAGAACCCAGGAAGGAAAAGAGGAAGAAAAGACAGAATGAGCTACTAATAGAGTGTGGGAAACTCATGATCAACTCACGTAAGATGAAAGATCTCACTAGTTACTCATTTAAAAATATTTATTAATGAAGATTACAACCTGGAATATTAGGGGTCTAGGAGGTAATAGGAAACAGAGAAATTTTAGAAACATAATAAAAGAAGAAAAACCAGATATGGTGTTTATCCAGAAAACAAGATGTTCAATAGAAAAAATAAGAGATATATATAGCAAATGGCTCATCAAGTATGAATATCTAGAAGTTAAAGCAGAAAACACAACAGGAGGGATTCTCACACACTAGAAACACCAGAAACTACGAATCCTAGATGTTGAAGCATCCAAGAATTGCCTATCAATGGTGATCCAACCTTTAGGTGACAAGGAAGTCTATTTGATCACAAATGTCTATGGTCCTCAAAAACTTGAAGACAAACTCAGGCTTCTTATCTCACTGGAGGAGCTAAGAGAAAGATACCTTGTTATGCCCTGGATTATGGGAGGAGACTTTAATATGATTAGATCTCTTACATAAAAAAAGGTGGGACCATAATACTAGGCAGAGACTTCAAAGCCTTTTAGAATTTTCTAAACAACATGAGGCTAGTAGATATGGAGACTAGAAATGGTACCTTCACCTGGAATAATAAGCGGGAAGGGGCTTCTCAAGTTGCCTCTAAACTAGAAAGATTCATAATCTCTGAGGACCTCATTCTCACAGTCCTCGACTTGTCTTCCTTAATCCTCCCTTTTGGAGGCTTGGATCACTGGCCTATCCAGCTTGAAGCTTCTGCTATAGGCACTTCGAGAAACAGACCATTGAGGTTTGAAAATATTTCGCTCACCCACCCTATCTTCATTGGAAATATAAGTAAATGGCAGGTGGAAGATATGCCCATTCAGGGAACAAACATGTTCCTTCTACATCAAAGACTAAAACACATCAAACTCAAGCTCAAAGATTGGAACAGAAATGAGTTTGGAAATATCTTCAAAGCCAAAAAAGAAGTTGAAAAAAACTTCAAGGAATTAACCAGGTCCTCATCTTAGATGGCTTTACCGAGGAAAGGAAAGTACACGCTGACTCTTTGCAACAGGAATGGGAAGAAAAATGCAAGCAAGAGGAGATCTTTTGGAGACAGAAATCAAGAGTGCAATGGATAAAGGAAGGAGAAAGAAACTCAAAGTTTTTTTACAATTCAACCATGGATCACAGGTCTCATAACAGGATTCCAATACTTAGTGATACTCATGGAAAACAACTCAGCTCCCACAAAGAAATAGAATCTACTCTAGTGCAAAATTTCCAAAGCATAGCTGAGGAACCTCCCATAGACAGATCACACTTTATTAAGAACATCACAAAGCACATTCCCAAGCTTGTACTGGAGAAGACAATCGCAATCTTAATAAGCCAGTGACTGAAGAGGAGGTCAGCGAAGTTATCAAAGATATGCAAAATGGGAAAGCTCTAGGCCTGGATGGGTTCAATGTAGACTTCTTCAAAGCATGCTGGGAAATAGTCAAACAAGATATCCTTGATGTGGTGGAGGACTCGAGGAAAAACAAAACTGTTTTAAGGGCACATAATGCCTCTTTCATAACTTTGATTCCAAAGTAGGAAAGAGCCATGACATTGCATAGATTCAAACCCATAGCTTTATGCAATGTGGTGTAGAAAATTATATCCAAAGTAATTGCAAACAGGCTCAAGCCCCTTCTTCTAACTCTTGTGTCTGAGGAGCAAATTGGATATGTGGAAGGAAGACAGATTCTAAATAACATCATTCAAGCTCACGAGGTGGTACACTCTCTCCAGAGCAATAAGAAAGTAGGTATGATCATCCAACTTGACCTAGTGAAAGCTTATGATAAGCTAAGTTGGGCATACATCAAGGAAGTACTAAAAGTTTATGGCTTTGACCATAACTGGATAAGATGGGTAATGGCCCTTGTCACCACAACTAGTTTTTCAATCATGTTTAATGGCTCAACTTCCAGAACCTTTAGGCCTTTAAGAAGCCCAAGACAAGGAGATCCGCTCTCCCCCTTCCTCTTTATCCTCATGATGGAAGGTTTAGGCAATACGATCAAATCAAGCAAAGAAGAAGGAAAAATCCAGGGTCTCAAACTCACCCGGAATGGAGATGCCTTGACTCATCAACAATTTGTGGATAACACTATGTTGCAGGGTACACTCGCAGTCAAGGAAGTTAAAGCTTTCAAGTAAATCCTAAACGACTTTGCTATGAATGCTAGTACATAGGTAAGCCTTACCAAATCTCAAATTTTCTTTTTTAATACTGACATTGCTATTCAGAGGAACCTCATCAGAATTCACGGCTTTCAAAGAGAACAGCTACCCTCCAAATCTCAAGGAATACATCTAATGGACAAACCCTTGAGCAAGGCAGTTTGGGATCCAATCACTAATAAACTCTAGGAAAAAGTCCATAATTGGACAAGCAGGTATTTGAATTTAGCAGGATGGCTAGTGCTAACAAAAGTTGTCCTACAAACTATTCCCATCTTCATGCTCTTAGTCTTTCCTACTCCTAAAGGAGTTGTGAAACAGATTAGAAATATCCAAAGGGACTTTCTATGGGTCAAAGGGGAAGAGAAAAAGAAATGGGCTTTGGTAGCATGGGATAAGATCTGTAAACCCAAGACACATGGAGGTTTGGGGCTCCATGACCCTGAAACCCTAAGTAAAGTTTTGGGGGCCAAACTATGGTGGAGATGGCTAAAAGAATCAGTAACCCCTTGGGAAAAGATTTGGAAACAGAAGTATGCAAATAATTGCCAAGAAAGGGACCACATTTGAATGTCTAGGCTCATCAGAGGCTCCCACATTTGGAACAGAGCTTGGGAGAATAAAGCTATTATTCAGAAACATAGTTTCTGGGAGATTAGAGATGGAAACCTAGATTGGTTCTAGGAGGACAACTGGCAACAAGAACCTAACCTGGTAAGAGAAGATCTTGCCAATCTCAAGAATGAAACTAACAATAAAGGTTTACTCAAGGTAAGTTACTTCTAGGATCAGTCTAGGAATAAGGGCAAATGGATAATACGGAAGGACTTGGTATATAGTGAAGGAACCCCTTTGAAGGCCCAGGCAGAAGCTCTTACAGTGATCTTGGAACAGAGAAAGATTTTGACATCAACATCGCCAGACCAACTGAGATGGGGAAGAAACAACGAAGGTAACTACAACCTCAAAGAAGCCAAGAGAATGGCCCTAGGACTTGACTTTACAAACCCTGATAAGGTATGGAGGGATCTATGGTAGAGCCCACACTGGATGAGAATCAAACTGTTCATGTGGTTGGTGCAACATAATAAAATTCTAACGTGGGAAAACCTTTGAGAAAGAGGTGCAAAAGATCCATCTAGATGCCAGTTATGTGAATTATAAGGAGAGACCATGGAACACCTACTCAACCTATGCCCATTCACCTCCACTTTGTCAAATTGGGTGGCTTCAATCTTCAAACAAACAGATAGGAACAATTTCAGCATCACTAGTACTTTAAAGAATTGGTGAAAAAACGTCTCTAAAAATGAAATAGTCAATAAAGATTGGGCTCTGGTTCCAGGCTTTCTAATTTGGGATGTCTGGAAAAAACGCAATAATAGGATTTTCAAGGACATCATTGGCTCATCCTAGAGCATCATAGCTCAGATCATCAGACAGCTCCAAGAGACTATAGGCACCTTGCTAAAGAAACCCCCCGAGAACCCACCTCAAAACCAGGATGCTAAAATACTATTTCATTTGGGTCTACGGGTGCCTTTCCCACAGGGCATAAGCAAGATGGTAAGTCATATAACAGCAGGTAAGGATTTCTGGCAACCTCCCCCTTATGGCTTTTTGAAATTCAATATAGATGGTGCCTCTAAAGGAAACCCTGGGGTGGTTGGTTATGGTGAAGTCCTAAGAGATGAGCAGGGTTACATAAAAGTCATCTTTCATAGTCATTTGGGGAAGGCCACTAACAACATGGTGAAACTCATGGCCCTAGAGCAACGCCTAGAAATCTTGATGGAATCAAATTTGCAGAACACCATCATTGAAGTTGAGTCTGAATTGATAATTAATTTGGTCAAGGAAATATGCAATGGCACAGCACCAGAAAGAGTGTCGAAACACTGGCGGTTATTGCAGGTCTATCAACACATACAATCCAACTTGAGAGCCCTTAGAACCCTCAATTTTGTTCATGTGTGCGGAACAACCAACAGTTTAGCAGATAGGTTGGAAAATGAAGGAGTACTCTGTTC